>SNQJ01S0153034.1:0-22827 GCA_010110895.2 Picea sitchensis | reverse complement strand
TTGACTTACCAGAGTATTAAAGGCATTTAGATGTTCTGTCACAGAATATCCATCTTCCATCCTAAGATGATACAACTTATTTCGAAGAAACAACTTGTTTACCATGGACTTTGATTGATACAAATTCCCCAACTTATCCCATAGTTCCTTGGTTGTAGATTCTCCCAAGACATTCAACAAAACCGAATCTGTCAGGCAGAGTCAATTAGTACTCCTTTCTCTTTTGTCCAACTTCTCCCAATCTTCCTTTGACATACCAGTAGGTGGTTTACTGGTAGGTTGTGTACCAGTATCCTGTGTACTAGTATATGGTGTATTAGTAGGATGTGTACCAGGATCCATAACAATCCATTGTTTTTTGTCTACAAGAAGGTCCTCCATCTTCGGCTTCCATAGCTCAAAGATTTTACTGTTGAACTTCTCTATCTCGATTCTAGAAGAGTTTTCCATTCCTCTTTTTGAACTCAAATCACCACTGCAAAAGATCCCACAAAACCCAGGTTTATCACATACCCAAGATAAACTTGATCTATCAAGACCGAGGCAAACCCTCAACAGCAAAGGCATCTCTATGAAGCCAAAAACGAGCTATGATACCACATGTAAGTTTTAAACCTGCAAAGTAAAGCAATGCATATAGATTCTTAAGAAAAACAAAAATTAAGCAATGGCTCATTCACATAGTACACAAAGATTTATATCGGAAACCCTCAACTGGGAAAACCTTTCTTATATTCATTATATCAAATTTCATCATTCACTATACAATATATACAATGTTTTTAGTTATTCCGTAGATACCAAAACGCTAATCCATAAAACTAGGATTATTTTTAGTAAACCGCTAAAAATAGCAAAAACCGCCCAAAATAAAAAACCAGGGCGTTGTGCGTAACCAAGGGGGGAATACCTGCCCCCCCTTGGGACCTCCCTAGGAAATCACCTGGCACACATGGCACAAAAATAACACTAGTATGAGGGATCGACAACCACAATTGTCATATCTGACGTTCCCAAACACACACATGCAAAGAATATAACACATACCCAACAAGCCTAAGAGCCTAGAATTTCTCAGAGATCTTCATATACAAAAATTTATCTAATTCCTACAAATTTAACCTATTTGCGTACATCTACAACATACATGAGTAAATATAGAAAAACATCTAGAGAATAACCATTCATCACACATAAGAACACAGACACCTCATATGAAGGAAAAACTTCTTTGTATTAATGTCAGAATGTTTCTATAAAAAGATTTACAAAGGCTAGACTGCAACATAGTCTCAACACTTTCTCTCCTCTCTTGAGATCTCTCTATATCTCTCTAACTCTTACTCATCAACTAACTAACTCATCATAATGAATTTTGATACAATATATGTTTTTTGCAAAAGTGGGGCTCCTCGAGCCTTCCCTCTAGCTACCTACTCGCATTGAATTACATTGAATTACATTCAATGGGCATCTAGTCAAAATCATATCTAGATCCCTCTTACTATTAGCTATTAAAGGAGACTCTATCTATCACAATAACATGACTTATCAATCACATGGGCTCGGCCCTCCCTGAGCCTCCAAACATTTAATACATTTAATTTTGCATTAAAATTTTTAAATTTGGGTTCAAAATGAGAGGGTTGGCACCTCTCTTCCCTTGGAATTTATTCCTCCATGTGTGTTGATGCATTGGCTCGATGATGCGCTGGTATGTTTTTTGAGATGGAGCGATGCTATTGCATCACATAAACCCAAATCCCTTTCCCCTTAGGCCACTCCTCTCAAGGTCCACAAGTTAACATGAGAATAAATGGTTGAATGCCAACTCAAGGGTCCTTGTTATAATTGTGTTGATAAATACTTTCCAGGGCCCAAGTTTAAAGAACACAAAATATTTATGGCCATTTCCAAGGATGTTTCTGATGAACATGTTGAGATTTCCCTGAAGCAATGCTAACCCCAACCGATGATATTACACCGCCCTTTGATCCTCCCAAAGTTGAACCACTAATTTTGCTACATGCTCTCATTAGTTTTTCTACTCTTCAAACCCTCAGATTTATTAGTTACATTAAGCACAGGAAAGTCACTATCTTAGTTTATAGTGACAAAACTCATAATTTCTATATCTGTATTGTCAAAAAATTTCAAATCATGATTTCCAATCGTGGTTCCATGAAACGCGGAGCGAGTTGTGAACATGTGCACTTACAAATTGGTTAGTATAACCTGGAATATCACATGTTTTCTATTGATGTGGGAAGTTTTGACATTGTTCTTGGTGCGGAATGGTTATGCACCCTAGGACTCATACTCATGGATATTAAGGAGTTAACCATGGAATTCCAATAGGAAGTCCAACAATATAAATTCCAAGGCATTACAACAAGATATTCGGAGATCATCAGTTCCCAACGCATGGAAAAGTTACTCAAAAAGGTCATTTTGTCATCATTTCCCAACTCCATCCCATTCAATTAGTTGATACACCCCCACCTTCAAGATATAATTTAACACCATCACACTGTTTTTCAAATCCCAAGGGCGTTCCCCCATCCCGTTGTGACCATTATCATTCCATTACTTTAATACTGGGAATTATTCCTCCCCATGTTCTCCCTTATCGTCATCCCTTTTCTCAAATAAATGAAATTGAGAAAAGTGTCCAAGAATTTTTAGAAGCGGGTGTTATCCTTCCTAGTACCAGCCCTTATTCTTCAACTGTTGTCATGGTCCTCAAGAAGGAATGAAATTGGCACATGTGTCATGATTTTCATGCCTCAACAAAATTACCATCAAGGATAAATTCCACAGTCATGTCATAGATTACCTTCTGGATGAACTCAGTGGGGCTCAATACTTTACCAAACTCGATCTCCATTCTGCCTACCACCAAACATGTATGAAAGAGGAAGACATCCCCAAGATGACATTTCACACTCATGAGGGCCACTATGAATTCTTGGTCATGCCCTTTGGTCTTTGTAATGTCCCCTCCACTTTTCAAAGTCTCATGAATCATGTCTTTCATCCTTTCCTATGTCACTTTGTGTTAGTTTTCTTTGATGATATTCTCATCTATAGTAAAACGTGGCCAACCCATCTCACCCATGTATATCAAGTTCTGCATCTCCTCTCCAAGCACAACCTTTTCCTCAAACATTCTAAATCTTCTTTTGGCATCTCTAAAGTTGAGTACCTGGGTCATATTGTTGGCAATGATGGTGTAAGGGTGGATACTAAAAATATTGAAGCTTTGCAAAATCGGTCTCTCCCTAAAACTCTTAAAAGTATGTTAAGAACCAGATATAAAAATAGCATAAAAAAACCTCAGAATAAGTACTCAATGCCTTGAAAAAGAGATAATTTCAGATAATAAGCGTCTTCGAGGGGGAAGACTCCTTATACACCACATAAATTTCCAAATACCAGATGATTCCAAATGAAAAGGTCTCCTTGGTATATATAGGATAATAGGAGGTACAATTAAAACTAATGGACCCAAGATGACATAAATAAAATAACATTACTAATGTAATATGCCCCAATTAAGGGGTAATGTACCACTATTTAGGGCTTACCATGCCCCTCCCCTTTAGACAAGTTTTGTCCGCAACAGTTGAGTAATTATGGATTCTTATGTATAAAAGACTCATCTTCCCAAGTGGAATATTTAGCAGGTAGTTTACTCCACTTAATGAGATACTCTGAAATGGATCTATTCGTCATCTGGTGAATTTTTGTGTCAGTGATAACTTCAGGCTCCAATATGTTTTTTCCTTCCTCATCAAGTTCTGAAAAATATAGTTTGAACTAGGATCTTGTCACCTATAACCTTCTTTAAGAATGAAACATGGAAAACTAGGTTTACTCGTGAAGATGCAGGAAACTCTAATGTGTATGCCATAGTACCAATCTTTTGCAGCACCTTACAAGGGCCATAGTACTTTGGTGATAATTTATTATCCTTGTTATCTCACTCGAGGGACATATATTTGTATGGTTGTAGTCTTAAAAATACCCAATCCCCTACTTCAAAACTTCTTTCACTATGATGTTGATATGCTTGTTGTTTCATGCGATTATGTGCCATGGTCAGGTTGACCTTTAAGAGTTGGAGAACTTGTTGTTGATGCTCGATGTGATCTTCCACTACTTTAACCATATATTTTTATTTTAGAGAAGAAGTGATGGAAGGTGGGTGATATCCATAGAGTGCCATAAATGGTGTCATTTCTGTTGCAGTATGAAAGGAAGTGTTATACCACCATTCTTCCAAGGGTGACCATTTGAACCATTGTGTTTGTTTATCAGAGACAAAGAAACAAAGGTATTCTTCAAGAAATTTTTTCACTTTCTTGGTTTTTCCATCAGATTGAGGATTATAAGATGAGCTATGAGCCAATTGAGTACCCAAACAAGAAAATAATTCTTTCCAAAAATGTCCAGTGAAGATGGGATCTCTGTCACTTACAATAATCTTTGGGCTTCCATGTATCTTTTGAACTGTCTCCATTAATGCGGGGGTAACTATACTAGATTTCAAAGGATGAGAGAGTGCACAAAAGTGTGCATACTTGGTCATTCTATTATCAATCACCATGATGACACTCTTTTCTTTAGACTTTGGTAAATCTGTGATGAAATCAATGGAAACCTCCTACCAACGTTGACTTGGGATGGCTAATGGTTGTAAAAGACCAGGGGTATTAATTGTTTCCACCTTATTTTGTTGGAAAACCAAAAATTCTGCCACAAACCTTTGAACATCATTTTTAAGGCCATCAAAAAAAAATTCCTTCTTGACCCCATGGTAGGTTTTCAAAAATCCTGAGTGACCTCCTACCGGAGAGGTATGCAATTCCAAGAGTACCTTTTGTTTGAGTTGGGATTTCTTACATAAATATAAGCGATCTTTGTACCATAGTGAATCATTTTTCCATGTAAATGTATTTCCAAGAGTACCTTTGTTTGAGTTGGGATTTCTTTACATAAATATAAGACGCATCTTTGTACCATAGTGAATCATTTTTCCATGTAAATGTATCCTCATGTAATTAATCCTACCGCAACCTTGAATGAGAGTCCACATTGCTCGCCATTCTTCCATTCATACCTTTGCTTCTATTATCCAATTGGGTTGGATGATTGAGATATAATAGAGAAAGGCCTCAACACCTTCTATCCTTTCTTGAGAGTGTATCTGTCACAACATTTTGCTTCGCTTTTTTACATTATTTCAAAATCATAACCCAACATCTTGGCCTTCAAATTTACTTTTTGTTCTTCCAAAGATGGGGTCTTTTTCCAAGAAGTATTTAAGACTATCATGATCCTGCTTTTGACCTTGAAGTACCTACCCATTAGGTACAAGCACTACTTCTTCAATTCATGTAGTATTCCCATCATTTTCTATCATAAATGGGTTTGTGTCCTTTCCGAGTGGCCAACTTTAAAATCATACTCCTTGTTGCATTAGAACAACACCAATTCCATTTCCTGTACCATCCCACAATAAAGGTTTTGTGAAGTCCGGAGTCGTCAAGACAGGAGCTTCTTCATATCACCCTTTAAGTTTTCAAAAATCCTTCGAGTCCATGAAAATGCATCGCTCTTAGTTAATGTCATTAGGTTCTTGCTACTCTTCCATAGTTCCTAACAAACTTGTGGTAGTAACTTGTCAAACCCAAAATCCTCTAAGATTATTCAATGTTTTGAGAATTGGTCACCATCATGGCCTTTAATCTTGTTAGGTATACCTTAACACCTTCATGATACAATATGACCTAAATCCTCGCATCTTCACCCAAGGAAGGGATTCAAAATGGAATCCATCAACCCCAATGTGAAGGTGCTAAATTTTAATTAAAATAATGTACCAAGGCAGTGTTTCTCTTCCCTAGGTTTCAAGGAGAAATTGTCGAATATTGGTCTTAGTCAAATTAATTTGTGAGATGTAACAAAAGATAACCCTATGATTGAAGTGAGGGTGAGTGAAGAGATATCAAATTTCAGCCACCCATCTAATCTAATCTCTCACTGCTGGATTAGAAAACCTCACCTTCCCGCGAAGTTGATTAAGGTATGGGTGCAACTCATTCTTGAAAAGAAAGGAGGAAAGAAATCTCTATGAGAGACCAAGACGGGGATTTTTGGCGAGATGCCAAGAGCAAGAGGAAGCGCTGCAGCCTTGTTGAGAGAACAAGAGAGGGAGTCAAGCATCTTGTTGAGAGAACAAGAGAGAGCAAGAGAGAGAGGTTGAGTTGAAGAAAAAAGACAAAGAATGTGAATTTCTCTGAGCATCGTACGCACTCCAAGGTTGTCAATAGCACAGGGAGGTACGTAAGTCGACCCAGCAGTTTTGGCACTAATTTTGTGGACACCGCCCAAAGATAAATTGTCGTGACAAATAGAAGGAATTTCCGGTTCATAAATTGAGAAGCAAAGCTACAAGAATATCCAGATAAGTTTGTAAATCAAGATGAATATGTTTTAAAAGAATTTCTCAGAAGCTCTAAATAATACAAATCCCTCTCTCAACGGTTTTCCCCTTGTGGGTTTTTCCAGGTCGAAGTTAGACCAAAAATAAATGTGTCTAATATTTTCCGAGTTTTGCATATTGTCGAGTATTTCTGCGTTGAAAAAAACGATGTTCATAATCCTCATGTTTCATCAAATTTATTTCGCTCGTAAATTTATTTTCAAGTTTTTGGGATGCCGACACCACTGTAGCTATGCTGAAACACCGTGTCAGTAGGGCATAAGTCAAAACACGCTATCGAAAGTATATACGAAACACCGTTGTGGTAGATTAAACACCTACTGTAGTAGAGGCCGAACATCACAGTAGATGTCAAACACCGCTGTAGTAGATGTCAAACATCATTTAGTAGACAAACATCACGTAGGTAGATGTCAAAACACCTACCGTGAAGTGATGTTGAACACCTGTAGCATATGCTTCAAACAAAGCACGTAAACCGAGTTTGGCATTTAAATTTGACTCAAAAATCAGCGACTCCAAACTGGGTGGGATTTTGGAAAATTAATGTATATGCATTCAGAAGGCCAAAAGGCATGACCAAAAATTCATAATGGACTTCATCATTTCAGAATGTTGTTTTGGGATATTCTTCCTTCATTCTAACTGATGATACCTTGAATGGAGATCCAACTTTGTGAAATAGATTGTCTTACGTAGTTCATCTAACAATTCATCAATGATGGATCGGGGAAACCTATACTTAGTAGCAAGTTTTGAGATTCTATAATATGGATACATACACCATGATCCCCTTTTCTTGAGTACCATTACCACCAAGGCAGAGTAAGAACTTCGGCTAGGTTCACACCCAACCCTAACATTTCTTCAACCATATGCCCAATTTCACTCTTCTAGGAATGCTTCATCTATAAGGCTTGATGTTAGGAGGTGTTGGGTATGTGTTATATTCTTTTCATGAGTAGTAGTGTCCGAGCATCTATGCCTAAAACGAGGGGGTTAGAGGTAGGGGTTCGGGGCGTCACTCAAATTTTCGTGACTGGATCTACATATCGGGACAACATATTATCGGTGATCTACATATTTCCTGTGACCATTAAGGATATTTAGGTGGTTTTTCAAGACATGTATTTTGCCCATGGTTTTCTATTTCTCGTTAAGGAATTAGGGTTTGGACTAATCCAAATCATTGTTGGTTTTGATGTCACTGGCTCCTATATGTATATTGTATTGAACAATGTAACACAATGTATGAATATAATATATGTCGGTTTTCCAGGTTTGGGTTTCCAAAGGAAAAAACTATGTGTAATGTTTGTATTTTCCACGTATACCGCTCTCAATATCGCTTGCGCTTCGGGGACTTTGTCAAGGGTTTCTGACCGGGTGATAAGCCTTGTTGATCTGCGGTATTGTTTTTCAGTGAAAAGAAATGGCAAGCAATCGAAGATGGAGATCGAAGTTTAATGGGAAAAGACGGAGGCTAGGAAGCCTCAAGATGGAATACTTTGGTGGATGTGATCAAGGATCATGGTAGATCCGTGCATCGAACCCAAGGTGAACTGGCAGATGATCGGGAGATGGATCGTGGAAGGCAAAGAGCACACCGACCGGTGAGCCCAATTCAGACATCAATGTGTCAAAGGAAGCTACAACCAAGGATTTATGGGAAAAGTTAGAAGTTGCATTAGTCTAAGTCCCTAGAAAAAAAACTATTCCCCGAGAAAGTTAGTTGTATAACTTGAGGATGAGAGATCGAGACTCAGCAGAGCATTTGAACGCCTTCAATATCATGGTAAGTCAATTAGTGACCGCTTGAGATTAAAATTTCATTGAAGATAAATGTATCAGTTTGTTGTACCCTTTACCAGACTCGTGGATAGTTTGGTTGTGGCCATGGTAGTAATACAACTTTGAAGTTTGAAGAAGTAGTCCATCCTGTTGTCGGAGGAGATGAGACGAAAGAATATGGAAGGACATAGCACAGACTTACTATTTGCAAGAGGACGTTCCCAGGAAAGAAATAGATCAATTTCTCAAGTGGGAGATCTAAACCTCCTGGAAAGTTTGGCAGCGTTTGAGATGTGGAAAAGAAAGGCACCACAAGAAGCAGTGTAGATCCAAAGTTGAGAAAAATTAAGGATCTGAAGAATCTCTTCTACAGAAGAAAAGACCTCCAAGGAAGAAGGAGGGTATGTGTACTTGGCCCTTCAAGAACACATGTAGATCAGTGAGGCATGGCTGATTGACTCAGGTGCATCCTTTCACATGACTCCCCTACAGGGAGTGGTTTGCGAATATGAAAAGTATGATGGAGGTAATGTTTTTCTTTTGCAATGATTCGACAACTAGAATCATAGGAGAGGAAGGGTCAAGTTGAGACTCATAGATGGAAGGGATAAGAACACTGCCTGGTGTCTCTACACATCCCAGGTATGGCCAGAAATTTGATTTCTGTAAGAAAAAAATGAAGATGATGGGGTGAAAACAATTTTTGAAAAAGGGGAACTTGCAAGATGGTTCTAGGAGAAATGGTGTTGATGAGGGAGGTTGGTTTGGAACTCTATAATTCTTGGAAGCACTATTAGTGATGGGGTGTAATAGCTCCATTGTTCTCCTGATATTGAAGCTGAAGAAGAAAGGCCATGTCAGGTTATCAAAGACTCAGGCATATCGAAGAGAAGGGTCTTCGACTACCACACGGCAGCAGTATATTATTGTATGTCTAATTGCTCTCTAGATCACTCTGTGAACATTGTCTATATGGGGAAGAAAATCAGGTAAGATTCCCCTCTAGTGCAATGGGGGAAGAGGGAATTTTACAGTTAGTTCACATTGATGTTTTTGGAACTGTGTCGGTCTCATCATTGGGAAATCTATGTACTATGTCTCTGAGCGGCCAGGTTTCCTCAGGAAGAAATCCAAAGTTTTGGACAGGTTTAAAGAGTTCAAGGTTCTTGTAGATCAAACAAAGAAAAATTAAGGTACAGACAGATATCTAGTGATTTCTATTTAATTTGAAGAATTCAAGAAGTGTAAGGAAGAAGACTACTTCCATAGCAGGTCAATAGAAAGTTAGGAGGATGAACATGACATTGATGGAAAAAGCAAGGTGAATGCTCGGTGGTGTCGGGTTAGGGCAATAGTTCTGGGCATAGGCAGTGGGTACTGCATGTTATCTGGTCAACAGATCACCTCATCAACAAGACAAGACTCCACAAGAGGTATGGACTGTAAGGAACCTTCTAAATACCACATCTTGGCTATACACTACCTCTCTAGTTTCTGGGTTCCAAATCTTATAACCTTTGGAACCATATTTATAACTACCATACATTTTTCATCCTTCTTATCCACCTTACTCCCTCGCTTTCTCCTTTTGGAACATGAACATACGCATTGCATCCAAATACCTAAGATGTGTGAGAGAAGGTTCTGTACCATACCTCTTGTGGAGTCTTGTCACCCAACGTTGATGAGGGTGGACTGCTGACTGTACAATGGCAAGACCTAATCGCTTCTATGCCCAAAATTTTGCCCTCTATCCCGGCACCACCGAAAGCATGCACCTTGCTTTTTCCATCAATGTCATGTTCATCCTTTCCGCAACTCCATTCCTGATTTGTATATGGAGTAGTTCTTCCTTGCTATACTGGGTACTTCATGTAATTCTCACCATTCCCTCATGGAAATCTCCACCAAGTATTCCGTCTCCTCAACACCTTAATTTTTTTCTTTTTTTGATTCTCACTAGAGTTTGATTTTAAACCTGTCAAAGACTTCTGATTTCTTCCTCGGAGAAAATATATCCAAGTTTTCTCAAGAAGTCATCTATAAATGAGACATAGTACATATATTTTCACAATGATGTTTTTTGGACTTGTTTTGGTCCCATCATTGGGAACTAGCCGTAAAATTCCTTCAGCCCTCAAGGTAACCGTAGGGACCTTACCTGATTTTGCTTCCATATAGACACACAATGTTCACGTAAATCAAAATCTAGAGAGCAATTAGACATACCTTCAACCATACCTTATCGTGTAGTAGTCAAGACCCTTCTTTCTGATATGCCCCAGCCTTTGATGCCAACATAACCTTTTCTCCAGACCTGTGAGGGAGTTCTTTCTTCACTTTCAATATCAGAAAATGGAGCTATTACACCCATCACTAATAGTGCTTCCTTTAGAATCTTATGTACAGAGTTCCACACCAAACTACTCTCATCAACACCATTTCTCCTAGAACCATCCCACAAGTTCCCTTTCAAAAATTGTTTTCACCCTATCATCTTCCATTTTTCTTACGTAAATCAAATTTCTGGCCATACTGATGTAGAACACCATGCATTGTTCTTATCCTTCCATCTATGAGAGTTCTAACATTACCTCTTCCTCTTCCTATGATTCTAGTTATCAAATCATTACCCAAGAAAACATACCTCCATCATACTTTTCATATTCGCAGAAAACCAATCCTCGTGGGGAGTCATATGAAGGATGCACCTCAGTCAATCAACCATGCCTCATGATCTACATGTGTGTTCTTGAAGAGGCTAAGTACACATACCCTCCTTCTTCCTTGAGGTCTTTTCTTCAGAAAGAAGATTCTTCAGATCCTTTAATTTTCTCAACTTTTGATCTACACTGCTTTTTGTAGTGCCCTTATTTTCCACTCCTCCAACATACCCTTCCAAATCCTTCAGGAGATTTAGATCTCCCACTGGAGAAATTAGATCTATTTCTTTTCCTGGGAACGTCCTCTTACAAATAATGCCTCGGTATATGTCCTTCCATATTCTTTCGCTCATCTCCTCCCACAAGGACGAGACCATTCTTCAAACTTCAAAGAAGTTGTATTACTACCTATGGCCACAACTAGACTATCCCAGAGTCCTGGTAAAGAACACAACCAACCGATACATTTATCTTCATCTGAAATTTTAATCTCAACAGATACTAATCGACTTACCATAGTATTAGCGCTCAAATGCCTCTACCACCGAGTCTCACCTCTCATCCCTCAAGTTATACAACTTCTTTCTCGTGAATAGTTTATTTTACTTAGGACTTAGACTAATACAACTTCCCAACTTTTCCCATAAATACTCGGTTGTAGCTTCCTTTTGACATTATCTGCACATCAATTGAGAACACAATGATTGTGCTCTTTGCCTTCGATCCATCTTTTTCCAGCCATCTACAGAAGTTCGTGAGGGTTCGTGACTGATCTACCATGGTCCACTGATCTTTGTCCACTAAAATATATTCCATCTTGAGCTTCCAATAACTCAAATCTTTTCCCATTAAACTTTCGATTCTCCACTAATTGCTTGCAATTTCTTTTCAACTTAAAAAACAATACCGTGATATCCTCCCATCAGAATAAGGTTTCTATCACAGTCCTGAGAAAACCCTTGACCACAAAGGCGCCCCTCAAATATCTAATGTAAAACCGATATTCAGTAAAAGAACGTAAAATATACAATGGCAAATACAACATTACACGGAAATTTTTCAATTGAAACCTAAACTGGAAAACTAGTATATATTATATTCATACATGTGTTACATTGTTACAATACAATATACATATAGGGAGCTACTGACATCCAAAACCCTAATCCAATGACCTGATTAGTCCAAAACCCCACTCTTAACCGTAAATAGAAAACCATCGACAAAAAAACCATGTTTCGAAAAACCACCTAAATATCATATGTGGTCCCTGAAATATGTCGTCACGAAAATATGTCGTCCTGTAAATATCGTCCCAAGCATGTAATTTGTATGTACCAACCCTAAGTACACCCTCTAATCCCCCTACGTCTGCATAGATGCTCGTGACACTACTACTCATGAAAGAATATAACATTATTACCCAACACCTTCCTAACATCAAGCCTTATAGATAGGCTTATTCCTAGAAGAGTGAAATTGAGCATATGGTTGAAGAAATGTTAGAGGTTGGAATTATTAGACCTAACAAAAGTTCTTACTCTACATCCGTGGTAATGGTACTCAAGAAAAGGTGCATGGCGATGTGTCCTTATTATATAGATCTCAACATGATCACTACTAAATATGAGTTTCCCAATCCCATCATTGATGAATTATTAAATGAACTACATGGAGCACCTATTTCATAAAGTTGGATCTCCATTCAAGGTATCATCGATTAGAATGAAGAAGAAGATATCCCAAAACAACATTCTGAAATGATGAAGTCCATTATGAATTTTGGTCATGCCTTTTGGTCTTTACAATGCACCTTCCAATTTTCTAAAACCCACCCAGCTTTGATTTTCACCAAATTTAAATGCCGTTCCACAAGATCAAGCAAGATATGCTACAACAAGAATTTCAACATCTCACATACCAGAGCTTCAAAGATTCACTACAAAGAAGAAAGTTTCAAAGATCTACTACAAGAAGTTTCAAGATCTACTACAACAAGGTTTCAAAGATCTACTACAGCAGTTGTTTCAAGATCTACTACAAAGAGTGTTTCAAAGATTCAATACAACAAGAAAGTTTCAAAGATATACTCAAAGATCGTTTCACCTTATACATGTTCTCGGTATGTTTCAGCATAAGCTACGCTGGTGTCCTAAAGATCTAAAACTTAATGAAAATAAATTTAACAGAAAATAAATTTCTAACTGAACATGAGGATTATGAACATCGCTTTCAACGCAGAAATTAAATAATTAATATGCAAAACTCATAAAATATTAGACACATATATTTTTAGTCTAACTTCTCACTGAAACCCACAAGGGGAAAACCAAAGAGAGAGGGATTTGCATTATTTAAGAGCTTCTGAGAAATTCTTTTGATAAAGATATTCATCTTCGTGAATTTACACAAACTTATCCTGACATTCCTCGTAGCTTTGTTTCAATTTATGGAACCGTAAATTCATACAACCTGTATCGCATACCATAAATGACTCGACTGTCACAAAATTCGTACAAAAACTCTGCTAAGATTCAACTCCTGTGCCTCACAATGCTATTCGACAACCTTGGAGTGCATGCCAATACTCCTTAAATTTCGTTGTCAGGTTTCTATTTCTAACCAACCTCTCTCTCTTGTTCTCTTGTTCCCTCTCTTCAACACGTTTCACTCCCTCTCTCTTGTTCTCTCAACAAGACTGTTGTTTCTTCCTCTTGCTCTTGCATCTCACCAAAAATCCTCTTGGCCTCTCACCAAGATTTCTTTTCACCTCCTTTCTTTTCCAAGAATGGGTGCACTCCACTTGTCTTAATCAACTTCATGAGGGAAGGTGAGGAGTTTTCTAATCAATGTACCGAGATTAGATTAGATGGGTGGTCGAGATTTGACATCTCTTCACTCTCACCACTTCAATCTAAAGTTATCATTTTTAATTTGTATCTCACAAATTAATTTGACTTCAGACCACTTCGCAATTTCTCCCCCTTAGGGCCTAGGAAGAGAAACACTTGCCTTGGTACATTATTTTTAATTAAAAATTAACACCTTCCTACATTCCAAGGGTTGATGAATTCCATTTGAATCCCCTTCCTTGGGTGAAGGTACAGGATTTGGACATATTGTATCTCATGAAGGTGTTGCTGTATACGCCCACAAGATTAATGCCATGATGGACTGACCAATTCTCAAAACATTGAATAATCTTAGTAGAGGATTTTTGGTTTGACAAGTTACTACCACAAGTTTGTTCGAACTATGGAAGAATAGAAGAACCTTTAATTACATTAACTAAGAACGATGCATTTTCATGGACTGCATAGGAAACTAAAGATTTTGAAAACTTAAAGAGGTGATAAGTGAAAAAGCTCATGTCTTGACCACACCTGCACTTCACAAAAACTTTTATTGTGGAATGTGATGCCTAGGGAAATGGAATTGTTGTTGTCTTAATGCAACAAGGAAGGCCCCTTGATTTTAAAAGTTGGCCACTCAAGGGAAAGGACTTACACAAACCCATTTTATGACAAGAAAATGATGGGAATACTACATGCATTGAAGAATATGTCCTCTACTAATAGGTGGTACTTCGTCAAATTGCATCATGATAGTCTTAAATACTTTGGAACAAAGACTATCTTTGAAGAACAACAAAATAAGTGACCAAGATGTTAAGCTATGATTTTGAAATAATGTAAAAAAAAAAAAATGTAAGCAAATGTTGTATGTGATTCACTCTTAAGAAAGGATGAAGATGTTGAGGTCTTTCTGCTATCTCAATCATCCTCCAACCCAATTGGATAATAGAAGCAGGGCAATGGAAGAATGACGAAAAACATGGGACTCTCATTCAAAGGTTATGATTCTAGTGCATCGCATACATTTACATGGAAAAAATGATTCACTATGGTACAAAGACGCTATATTTATGTAAGAAATCCCAACTCAAACAAAAGGTACTCTTGAAATTGCACACCTCTCCTGGTAGGAGGGCACTCAGATTTTTGAAAACCTACCATGGGGTCAAGAAGGAATTTTTTCATTGGCTTTAAAAATGATGTTCAAAGGTTTGTGGCAGAATTTTGCCTCTTCAACAAAAATAAGGTGGAAACACCACAAATTTCCTCGGTCTTTACAACCATTAGCCATCCCAAGTCAACGCTAGGAGGAGGTTTCCATTGATTTCATCACAGATTTACCAAAGTCTAAAGAAAAGAGTGTCATCATGGTGATTTCTGATACAGAATGATCAAGTATGCACACTTTCGTGCACTCCCTCACCTTTGGAAATCTAGTTGCCACCGCATTAATGGAGACAGCTCAAAAGATACATGGAAGCCCAAAGATTATTGTAAGTGATGTGATGAGATCCCATCTTCAATCGGACATTTTTGGAAAGAATTATTTTCCTTGTTTGGGTACCAATTGGCTCATAGCTCATCTTATAATCCTCAATCTGATGGAAAAACCAAGAAAGTGAAAAAATTTCTTGAAGAATACCTTTGTTTCTTTGTCTCCGATAAACAAACAATGGTTCAAATGGTCACCCTTTGAAGAATGGTGGTATAACACTTCCTTTCATACCTAAATTTAAATGACACCATTTATGGCACTCTAAGGATATCACCCACCTTCCATCACTTCTTCTCTAAAATAAAATATAATGTTAAAGTAGTGAAGATCACATCGAAAGCATCAACAAGTTTCCTCTCAACTCTTTTAAAGGTCAACCTCGACCATGGCAGGCCATAATCGCATGAAACAACAAGCATATCAACATCATAGTGAAAGAAGTTTTGAAGTAGATTGGGTATTTTAAGACTACAACCATACAAATATATGTCCCTCGAGTGAGATAACAAGGATAATAAATTATCACCAAAGTACTATGGCCCTTGTAAGATGTTGAAAAATATCGGTACTATGGCATACATTAGAGTTTCCTCAGATCTTCACAAGTACACCCATTTTCCCATGTTTCATTCTTAAAGAAGGTTATAGGTGACAAGATCCTAGTTCAAACTATATTTTTCAGAACTTGATGAGGAAGGAAAAACATATTGGAGCCTAAAGACATCACCGACACAAGAATTCACCATGACGCACAGATCCATTTCAGAGTATCTCATTGGCGGAGTAAACTACCTCCTAAATATTCCACTTGGGAAGATGAGTTCCTTTATACATAAGAACTATAATTACTCAACTGTTGCGGACAAAACTTGTCTAAAGGTGAGGGGCATGGTAAGCCCTAAATAGTGGTACATTAACCCTTAATTAAGTATTACTACATTAGTAATGTTATTTCATTTATGTCATCTTGGGTCCATTAGTTTTAATTGTAACTCCTATTATCCTATATATACCAAGGAGACCTTTTCATTTTAAATCATCCTGGTATTTGGAAATTTATGTGGTGTATATGAAGGTTTCCCCCTCAAGACTTTTATTATCCTAAATTATCTCTTTTCAAGGCATTGAGTACTTATTTTGAGGTTTTTATGCTAATTTGATATATGGTTCTTAACATACTTTTAAGAGTTTTAGGAGAGACTCCGATTTTGCAAAGCTTCAATATTTTTAGTATCCACCTACACCATCATTGCCAACAATATGACCTGTACTCAACTTCCTTAGAGATGCCAAAGCGTGATGGTGAATCTTGAGAAAAGGTTGCGCTTTGGAGAGGATTAATCCTGATCTACATGGGTGAGATTGGCTGGCTACTGGCCTTACTATAGATGAGAATATCAAAGAAAACTAACACAAAGTGACATAGGAAAGGATGAAAGATGATTCATGAGACTTTGAAAAGTGGAGGGGACATTACAAAGACCAAAGGGCATGACCAAGAATTCATAGTGGCCCTCATGAGTGAAATGTCATCTTGGGATGTCTTCATCTTTCATACATGTTTGTGGTAGGCGACCGGAGATCGAAGTCTGGTAAAGTATTGATCCCCACTCCAGTCTACATCCTGTAGGTAATCTATGACATGACTGTGGAATTTGTACTTGATGGTAATTTTGTTGAGGCATGGTAAAAAATCATGACACATGTGCCAAAGTTCATTCTTTCTTCTTGAGGACCATGACAATGTGTGAAGAATAAGGGTTGGTACTAGGAAGGATAACACCCGCTTCTAAAAAATTCTTGGACAATTTTCTCACTCTCATTTCTTTTGGGAAAAGGGATGTGATAAGGGAGAACATGGGGAGGAATAATTCCCAGTATTAAAGTAATGGAATGATAATGGTCACAATGGGATGGGGGAACGCCCTTGGGATTTGAAAAAAAGTGTGATGGTGTTAAATTATATCTTGAAGGTGGGGGTGTATCAACTAATTGAATGGGATGGAGTTGGGAAATGATGACAAAATGACCTTTTTTTGAGCAACATTTCCAAGTAGAACCGATGATCTCCGAATATCTTGTTGTAATGCCTTGGAATTTATATTGTTGGACTTCCTATTGGAATTCCATGGTTAACTCCTTAATATCCATGAGTATGAGTCCTAGGGTGCATAACCATTCGAAGACCAAGAACAATGTCAAAACTTCCCACATCAATAGAAAACATGTGATATTAGGTTATACAAACCAATTATAGTCGCACATGTTCACAACTAAGCTTCATGGAACCACATTGGAAATCATGATTGTTCTTTGATAATACATATGAAATTATGAGTGTTGTCACTATAAACTAAGATAGTGACTTTCCTGTGCTTAATGTAACCATAAATCCCAGGGTTTTAAAGAGTAGAAAAACTAGTGAGAGCATGTAGAAAAATTAGTGGTTCAACTTTGGGAGGATCAAAGGGCTTTTGTAATATCACTCCATTGGGGTTAGAATTGCTTCGTGTGGAAATATCACCATGTCTAATGAAACATCCTTGGAAATGGCCATATTTTTTTTTTTTTTTTTTATTTACACTTGTTCGCTAGAAAGTATTTATCAACACAATTATAACAAGGACCCTTTGATATGCTCAACCATTTATTCAAGGCTAACTCTTGTGGACCTTGAGAGGAGGGCTCAAGGGGAAAGGGATTTGGGTTTATGTGATGCAATAGCATCGCTCCATCTCAAAAAACATACCAGCGCATCATCGAGCCAATGCATCAACACACATGGAGGAATAAATTCCAAGGAAAGAGAGGTGCCAACCCTCTCATTTTGAACCCAACTTAAAACTTTTAATGCAAAAATTGGGTGTATTAAATGTGTTGAGGTCAGGAGGTTTGAGCCCATGTGATTGATAAGTCATGTTATTGTGATAGATAGAGTCTCCTTTAATAGCTAATAGTAAGAGGGATCTAGATATGATTTTGACTAGATTCCCATTGGATTGTAATTCAATGTAATTCAATGTAATTCAATGCTAGTAGGTAGATGGAGGGAAGGCTAGTTCCGAGGAGCCCCACTTTTGCAAAAAACATATATTGTATCAAAATTCATTATGATGAGTTAGTTAGTTGATGAGTAAGAGTTAGAGAGATATAGAAAGATCTCAAGAGAGGAGAGAAAGTGTTGAGACTCTATTGTAGTCCAACCTTTGTAAATCTTTTATAGAAACATTCTGACATTAATACAAAGAAGTTTTTCCTTCATATGAGGTGTATGTGTTCTTATGTGTGATTTAAATGGTTATTCTCTAGATGTTTTTCTATATTTACTCATGTATGTTGTAGATGTACGCAAATAGGTTAAATTTGTAGGAATTAGATAAATTTTTGTATATGAAGATCTCTGAGAAATTCTAGGCTCTTAGGCTTGTTGGGTATGTGTTATAATTCTTTGCATGTGTGTTTGGGCACGCCGATAAGGACAATTGTGGTTGATGATCCCTCACACTAGTGTTATTTTTGTGCCATGTGTGCAAGGTGATTTCCTAGGGAGGTCCCAAGCAAGGTGTATTCGGTTACGACAACTCGCATTTTTTTTGGCGGTTTTGCTATTTTTAGCTGCCATCAAAAATAATCCTAGTTTTATGGATTAGCGTTTTGGTATCTACTTTAGAAATAAAAACATTTGTATATATTGTATAGTGAATGATGAAATTTGATATAATGAATATAAGAAAGGTTCCACTTGAGGGTTTCCATATAAATCTTTGTGGCACTATGAATGAGCCTTGCTAATTTTTTTTCTTCTTAAGAATCTATATGCATTGTTTTACTTGCGTGCTAAAACTTACATGTGGTATCATAGGCCTGTTTTGGCTTCATAGAGATGCCTTTGTCATGAGGGTTTGCCCTCTGCCTTTGATAGATCAAGTTTATCTTGGCATGTGATAAACCCTGGTTTTGTGGGATCTTTTGCGCAGGACGAGTTCAAAAGAGGAATGGAAACTCCTTCTAGAATCTAGATAGAGTAGTTCAACAAGAAATCTTTGTGCTATGGAAGATCAAGATGAGGACCTTCTTGTAGACAAAAACAATGGATTGTTATGGATCCCTGCACACATCCTACTAATACACCATATACTAGTACACAGGATACTGGTACACAACATACCAGTAACTGGTGTACCAGTTACTGGTATGTCAAAGGAAGATTGGGAGAAGTTGGACAAAAGAGAAAGGAGTACTAATTGACTACCTATCGTAGATTCGGGTTTGTTGAATGTCTTGGGAGAATCTACAACCAAGGAACTATGGGATAAGTTGGGGAATTTGTATCAATCAAAGCCCATGGTAAATGTTGTTTCTTCCAAATAAGTTGTATCATCTTAGGATGGAAGATGGATATCTCCGTGGATGTAATCTAAATGCCTTTAATACTCTGGTAAGTCAAATTTTCTTTGTTAATATTATGATTGCAAAAGAAGATAAGTTTATTACTTTGTTATTTTACTATTCTAATTTTAGGATAATTGGGTTGTAGCAATTGGTAGTACCCACTCAATCTACATTGAAGTATGAGGGAGTAGTCTCATCCCTTGTTATCTAAAGAGATGAGGCTGAAAAGCATGGATAGTCATAGCACAAATGTTTTATTTGTAAAAGGTCATACCCAAGATAGGAACCTCGGTAAACCTTCACAGGGATCTAAATCTACAAGTAGATCTAAGTCTCTAGGAAAATCTTTGAGGAAACAAGGAAGTGTGGGAAACAAGGCATTATAAGAAAGATTGCAAGTCTAAGAAGGTTGAAAACCCAAAGGGATCTTATAGTACCCTTCCATAGAGGCTAAAACCTCCATCAAGAAGGAGGTGATGTTTACCCTGCATCTGCAAGTACACATGCAGATCGGGATGTATGGTTGATCGAATCAGGCGCGCCACATACCATATGACTCCTCACTGTGGAGTGGTTTCTAAATATGAAAAATATGATGGTGGTGATGTATTCCTAGGAGATGACTCGAACACCAAAATCATAGGGACGGAAGGGTTAAGAAGCTGCTAAAATATGGAAGGATTAGAACACTTCCGGGTTCTGCCACATTCCAAAACTAGCCAAGAGCCTAATATCCGTAAGCAAGATGGATGATGTAGGAGTGGATACCGTGATTTGGAAAGAACACTTGCAAGATGGTCCAAGGAGAAATGGTGTTAATGAGGGGAGTTCGGTGTGGAACTCCTGGCATGTGCTCGAAGCACTTATACTACTGGTGTAACAATTTGGTTGTCCCTGAATAAAGAATTAAATAATACAAGACCAATATTGTCCCTCGAAAGAAGACCATGTCGTGGCATAAAAAATTGGGACATATTTGAGAAAAGGGCCTCTAACACTGCTACACCGTAAAGATATGGTTGAATGTATGTCTAATGGAACTCTGGATTTTGATTTCTTGGAACATTGCATATATGGTAAATGTAATCAATAAGATTCCCATATGGTGTTACAGGAGAAAAGGGGACTTTAGAGTTGATACATAATGATGTGTTCGAACCTGCTCATAAAACTCCATCCCTAGGTAAATCTATGTATTATGTTTCATTCATAGATGTTTTTCAAGGAACACATGGATTTATTTTCTTAGAAAGAAACTGAGGTATTTGATAAATTCAAAAATTTTAAGGCTCCCAGGAAAACCCTCCATTGCAGAAGAAAATAAAGGTATTGAGAACGTGATAATGGTGGAGAATTCTCAGGAAATGAATTCAAGAATTCCCCGAAGAAGTGGTGGTATAGCAGCAGCAAAATATCACTCCATACACCTCAGTAGAATGGAGTTATGGAAAGGATGAACATGACACCGATGGAAAAAGAAAGGATCAAGGCTTAGCTGCATGTCAGTTTGATAAGAATTGGTATGCAATGGGTACAACATGTTACTCAGTCAATCGATCACCCTCATTAGCTTGGATGATAAAACTCCACACAAGGTATTGACTGAAAAAAAACCCTCTTCAACATCTTAGAGTGTTTGTTGTTAAGGTTTATGTACATGTTCCAAAGGAAAATAAGTAAGCTTGATAAAAAGGATGAAAAGTGTATCTCTATTGGTTGTAAAGATGATGTGAAAGGTTATAAGCTTGGAACCTAGAAACCAAGAAAATTGTTAATAAGATGTTGTTTTCAGAGAGGTAAAAGGTGTGTCCAAATAGGAATTCCTACCAATGTAAGACAAACCCGAAAATAGAGCTTGATTTGATGATGCAAAATCTAAATCATTTGAAGAAGAGGAAGAAAAAGAAGAAGAATAAGAACCCCTATACCTCCAAGATTGAGGAGATCGAGATAGAAGGGAACCGTGAAGGTATGGTCCACCGATTTTCGCTCCAATTTTCTTTATCTATTAATCGATACGATCCTGCACTGTCGCGGGAAGCTGAATCTCGTGAGGATAGTAAACTCTGAAGAAGGCCATGGTTGAAGAAATGGATACCTGATAAGAATCAGCATGGGATATAGTTGCTAACCGAAAAAATATGTTGGTAGTAAATGGTTGTTTAAGAAGAAGATTAATTCACAAGGTAAAGTGAGAAATACAAAGCTCGGTTAGAAAAGTTGCTATTCCTGTGTAGAGGAATTGACTTTGCGAGATTTTTTCTCCCCGCTAAGTTAACTTCTATTAGATTTATTTTATTTATTGTTGCTGCTTTTGATCTTGAAGTGGAATAGATGGATGTGAAGAAAACATTCCTACATGGGGATCTGGAGGAAGAAATCTACATGAAGCAACCATAAGGATTTGTAGTGAAGGGAAAGAAAGAGTCGTTCTGTAAGCTAAAGAAGATACTATATGGTCTGAAGCAATCACCTAGGATGTGGTACCAAAAGTTTGACACATACATCCTTGGATTGGGATTTGTAAGAAGTGGGGATGATCACTGTGTATATTCAAAGAAGGTTGGTAATCACTTCATTTATGTAGTGTTGTATGTTGATGACTTGTTGTTGGTAGGAAATAACAAGGATGCTATCAAGGAGGTGAAATCGTAGATATCCTACAAATTTGACATGAAGGATCTCGGTATGTTAATATTATGGTAGCTGCGGGGGTTATTTACCCCCACGTGTGAACCTGACGAGAATAGAAGACTCCGGGAAGCAATAGAAATGTTAATGACTTGGATAATAACCCTAGAAGACTTGTCGGCTCAAGAAGATAATTTATATTAGGCTATTAGCCTCCTATTGGCAGCCAATTCAATTTTTTCCATTGCCTTAAAAGCTGCCTCCACCTACGTCTACTAAACTTCAAATTGACGTCGCATTTTGCAAATAGATGATATTTTCAGTTCATACGACATTTGCAAATTGGTTTCAATCTAGTTTTCACGACTGAAAGCGTGAAAACTCCTCCATCGATATTTGAACTGCCATGATCTTCTCATTGATATTCTGATTGATACTTACCCGTGGTTTATTATTAAGTGGCTGGAATGATTTTTCAAACTATGTCCATTT
>SNQJ01S0153032.1:14857-46355 GCA_010110895.2 Picea sitchensis | reverse complement strand
AGATCTGGAAAATATCATTCGAAAATTGGTTTTCATTTGTATGATTGAGATTGATGGTGAGTTAGTTGTCATTGATGTTAGTTTATGTCAACAATTGTGTTGGATGCACTTGAAGAAGTCCGATAGTGAATTCTGGTATCCCTGAATTTATGGTCATGGAAACCACAGTTGATCAAGGAATAAAGACATGAAGGTCAATATACTTGAAGGTAATACTATCATAGATGGATAGTACACATCATGCCATTTCCATTGATATATGGTACGCCATGTAGTTCCTCACGGTTGAGGAGATATGGCTCTATGAAGTTGGAGGACCCTCAAGAATAATATAGAAGCCCATAGAAGGTCAACGAGAAGGTAATTATTCTAGAATCCCCTAGAAGGTTATCAAGAAGCTTGACCAGTAAAAATGGTTGCAACAAGAAATTAATTAAGGGTAAAGTTGTTGAAACAAGAAATTAATTATGGGTAAAGTAGTTGTAACACACAGATTATGATTTTACTAATTATGGGTAAAGTAGTTGCAACAAGAATGTGGGTTAGCCCTAGAATAAGGAAAAGGGGTAAAACAATTACAAGGTAGCCCCTAAAGGAAGTCACTTGGGAAGTATAAATACGACTTTAAGAGACTCCCATTAGCACCTATTGAACATATTGAATATCTATAAGTGAATGAGGTAATCGAGGAGATCTGAGGTGAATTTTAGATAGAAGTTGAAGTAAAGAAGGCCAAAAATCCAAGGGAGGATGAAGTATTTTCATGATGTGTTCTAAGGTATGTTATTTACAGGTCATCTTACCATTCCTACTATAATTTTTTTTATAGAATGATTCAGATAAAAAAAATTGGATGCTATTGACATGACATATCAAGTTACTTTTGGTAGAAATTTCAGCTTCTGGGTCGTTGCACTTTTGGAGATACACTATGTGGAAGATAGGGCTTTTGACTAGTCCCAAAACTAGTTCTAAGACAGAAAGTGTTTATCATGGACACTGAATTCCTTTCAAATCTATACAAACTAATGCATGAAGAGGAAGGAGAACAAAAGTACCTTTTTATCGACGTTTTTCCATGCACGCTCCGAGTCGAGCTCCAATCTTTCGCTCCTCGACGAACCCTGTAGACAAACAAAGTACGACCACTTCCTACTCTATTGATATTAGCTTGAAAATAGATCTATCTATCAATGATAATTTCTTGTTAAATCAGACACAAACTAGAAAGAAACAGGCCAAGCGTGTCATATTAATGAGAATAATGACAGCAGTACTTACAATCGTAGATGCAAATGCGACAGCTTCGTCAAGTCCCCTTTGTCTAACCCTTGCTCGAAATATCCATGAACTGGATGATAGCAGCTTCACTGATCACTCTCCTTTAGTTGACTATGTGTTTCCTATGAGATCATAGGTTTCATGCTAGCAATTCTTCCCCCTTTTCACCATCATAGAGCCTGTTTATATAGGTTAAGATAAGCTTAACCTCTTGAGGTATCTTTAGGGTAGGTTGAGGAATTCCCTCCTTAGATCAAGGATCTTTTGATTGAACCAAGAATTTGAATGCAACTGCCTTCCAAACTTGAAAGATCCTTTCCTTATTCTCCTCAACGGGCCAACCACTACCCATATTAGACAACGCTCCCTCAAAAAGGGCATCAGGGTGCTATAGTGCTCCCTAGGAGGCTCAAGGGGAGCGCCAATGCTCCAAGGATGGATAACGCTCCTTCAGAGGGGCAGTTTGTCGTTATAACGCTCCCTCAGACCTTATAGGGGAGCGCCAGCGCTCCTAAGGCTGATGTAGAGGAGCGCTCTCCTTCAAAACCCTAGCTAAAGAGATCCTTTTAGGTGGTAAGAGTTCCTTGAATTCAGTTAATCATTCTCCCTCCTTCAAATCAAGTGTCTGAGGTATTCTTAAATGTCTCTTTGGTGTCGTCATCATGGCAGTATGCTTTGTTTGATGTTTGTGACACTTGTGAACGACATGCGACACTTGCGACAGTTCAGAGGAACATGCGACACTTACGACACTTATCGAAGCGAGCAATATTGAGGTGTAATAGATTGCCCCCCAAAGTATGAAGTTGGAAGATGCGAACTGATAACTGAAATTCTTTGTAGACGTTCAAGCAAGGGTATAGACTCAGAGAACCTGACGGAAGATGCACACAAACATCCAACAAATATCATGACATATTTCAAAACCCAGTGAGCATACCTATCTTGGAGTGATCAAGACTTTACTAAGATAGGGTTGCCATAAATACATTGCGGATCCATATTTGTATTGATGAAAAGGGTATAGCCATAGAAGATACAATGTGGATCTATACTCTGATGACTGGACTGATCGTAGCCATGAGAATTACGGTGGATCTACGAGATGACAGACATACGACCAATACAAAGTGGATCTATGTAATAGTGTATGTATCATTTGTCCAATAGAAACTCCTTCACATCCTGGGAAAAGCATTTATCAAAGTGATCTCTCAACCGGGGGGTCTTCTTATCGATCTCAATGTGAAAATTACGATTCTAACCATGTGAATAGATGTCGATGTCGAACATGGTAAACCACTTGATTCTTGGTCAATGAATAGCGGATTAACAAGTCACCGAGGAGATCACCATTAGTAATGAATGATCCCCAAGGTACCATTACATTCCAATGAATGTGAATGGATGGTGAGTTGAACATCCATGGAATCATCAATCGAGGAGTCCAATGATGTAAGAAACCCTCTTGTCCAACTGAGGAGGCTTTCCATTGAGGTATGCGAGTCCCAAAGTACTACTTGGTTTCTAAGCCTAATTCACGGATAATATGTTGGAAATTCAGCCGAGGAATAAGCTCGTCCCGAAGGAGACCTTGATGTATCCCCATCAATGACAAGCTTGAGACATAGAGATGTAGTTTGGTAGATCAAATGAACATGGGTGACACGGGTTTTGAGGCGATATTTGGGATGGTTGACTCTCGGCGGATACTTCCAGCATGAACACGAGGCACAACAACAAAAACATGACAGACGAATACTTAATGATGCGATTAGATCTTTGTGACTTGTCGGATGATCAAAGAGAGTAGAAAAAACTCAAAAGAGATTAGCTTCGATGTAGAGGTTCAATGAGTTATAATATTATTACAAAGACAAAGTGCAGGTGTTCAAAAATTTGACTCTAAATTGCTTGGTGATGTTCTCAAAGGAAGCTTGGCTTGCTTCTTTCAAATTTTCCCCATCAGGATAGATGAGTACCTATTTTGATTTAATGAGCTCGAGGAGGATAACACATTATCGATATAACTCACCCTTGATAAGTTCCTCTTCCTTTGTTTATATTTGGAAGAAGTAAGGGTTCAATCCCGTATGGTCCTGTCGATGTGTGTTTTAGCGGTCCAAAGACAGAAAACTTGAATTTTTGAGTTAAAAGTTTGGAAAAACACTTAAAGGAACTCTCTCGGTTCCTTTTTAGTACTGATGATCTACTTGAGAGACCAAAAAGAGATAAAAATATCACTCGAAGCCCACTTCCGAACCTTTTAACAGTGTGAAAGGAAGCAAGGTCACTCGACAATCTTTTCATATTTAAGAGAGTACACGAAAAGAGTTTAAAGATGACTCTAGGGGGTTCCTTTTCGTGTGTCCATGCGGGTCAGAAAAAGAGATAAAAAGTCTGATGCGTTCTCATATTTTTCGAGCTTGAGAGCGAACTAAGACTATGCTCTTAAGTGCGACAAGGTGAATAATGCATCAAGCGCATTAACATGCGATGTCAAAACTACAATCCATAGGTTTAGCGAAGCCATTATATTGATAGAGAAACCCATAAATGACTATACCTTATAAAAATGGAAATTTATAAATAGCAATGCAATGAAAATTCCATTTTACCATTTCATTTACCTGAGGATTTGGAGTAGTGGAGATTCTCATTTTAGAGGTGGATCTTGTTTCACTTACTACCGGAGCTACAGTTGACCGTTCTCTTGCCATTTGGACCAGGTAGATATTCATCTCCCCTTCTTTCAAACACATGGTTTAATATTCATTTTTCATAGCAACATTTTAATTTAAAAGAAATGGAAGCCTAAGTCGCCCCAAAAGATCAAATCGACCTCTTTTAAAAAGTGATGGGAGCCAAAGACGATTTCTTTTTGCAAAAACGTTTTTAGGAAGGGATAGCCATGATGCCTATGCCTTAATATCCAAGTGGATGGGTCATTTTTGTCAAAAAACCCATAATAAATTCGCACATATGCCCACGCAACCATAATGGAAATCGTTTTCATTCAAAAACATTTTATTGTTATTAATGATGGATATTCGAATGGAAAAGTGATGATGATCATAAAGAGGGTGTGGTCTTTTTAAACAATGTGGGCATTATATTTCATGTTTTTAAATTGCTTTTAAAATTGCCGAAATATTGAAAATATTGAAATAATGAAATTCTTTTATTTTTTGTTTGTAGGTAATTTAGGTGATCATGATCGAGTGGAAAGAGCGAGAGCATGAGATTGATGAGTTGGCTGCCTTGTGGAGTCCTCACACACGGGACACATTGAGAGCTTGTGGCTTACTAAAATGCTTCAAATTGCAAGAAATGAAGAAGGAGATTTTGTTGCTTTAGCACATGATCGGCTTATGGGATGTCGTGGAGCAAGGGTTCCGGATCGGAACATAGATTTTAACCATCGAGTTGGAAGATGTGTATTTATTGATGGCCTCTCGAAGAGGGGTTTATATCCTTTTACGGGCCGGTGGCTACACGAGCAAGTGAAGTGTATCACGACCGCATCGCTGCGATCAGAACAGGCGGTAGGGGTAGAATCCAGATGGGATATCCAGAGAGCTACCCGCCCGGTCCATTGTTTTCCATCCACCGAGCATGGCTGAAGCGTTACTAGCACACATTTGGCATCAAGATCATAGGTGGCTTATGGTGTCTACCCCAGTGCTTGGAACCAACTTACACTGTTCAACTGGAGTGCAGAGTTCCTTTGGAATGTGAAGGAGCGGGTTTCCATGATTACCAAGATGGAGACCAACCCGGTTGAGTTCTGGCTCTTTTACGGTCTACTTTTTCTTAGGCATCCCAAATGCAACCTCGGATAAGCTGGCGGTCTGTTCGGTCTACGAACCATGGATGGAAGGTGGACTAGTCGTCTCGAGTTAGTAAGCTGGTCGAGTTTACGTTTCTGAAGCATTTATTTGCTTGGTTGAGATGGAAATATCTCTGGATAGAACTACGTATCTTTGAGGTGGATTTGGCGGGAGCATGGATTTGATTCTACACACGGGGGAAGATTGGGATGCGCCAGGTAAGAGACTGAGCAACACCTTGTCTAGTTTTACGTTTTTAAGTTTTTAATGTATATGTATTTTTGTGGGTATATAAAAGAGTTTTTTAAAAGATGTATTGTTTTCCAGCTTGTCGCGAGACAAGGAAATGATGCGCTCGGTGATATCTTGATACCGGGGCGTTATTGGGGTGCTTTCGGTTGTAGCGGATCGAGAATTACGGTGATAGGTCTCCATGAGGTTGAAAGAAACCCCCAATGCCTCCGTGTTCTCTCTATGGAGGGGAGAAGTGTCTTTACATTTGCAGAGGCACACCGTGGGAGTGCCAGAGAATGTCAATTCTTTGTTGAGACGCTCATTAGTCTTGGCGTGGTGATATATTTTCGCCAACACAATGTGCTTAATTGTGTGGGGAGATTAGAGTCTCTACGGTGATCATATTTTTGTATGCCTTGTCACGTGATGTTGTACGGGTTTTAAGACCCAACATTTTTCTCTTCTACATACTTTTGATGTAATCAAAACACACAGATCCGCATTATATATATATATATATATATATATATATATATATATATATGTCTGAGTTACGAGTTTTTACGGTGCCAAATGATTTGTACATGATGATATGCGTGATGTGTTTTAATTTACATGTGATGGCTAATTTTGATTTCCTTAAAATCTTATATATGGGCGAGATCATAGATCCATGATGTAATTAGCTAACAAATCCGAGAACCTTGTTGAGTTCTCTTGGAATATTTATTACATATTCAATGTAATCAAACATTCATTTAAGACGATGAACTACTGTGGAGACGTAGCAAGATAGGATTATGGATAGTGTAGATATGGTTAAGTTGATAGACCATGAGTTGGGAGTCTAAGTAAAGGATGATGCGAGAGATACCTAGGGAGGCTTGGGTCAGGTCCAGATGGCAGTGATTTTCCATATTTTTGGTTGCTGGTCCTAAGCAAATACCTCTGAACTCACCACCTGCGTTAAATTGGTAAATGACCCATGATACCAAAGCAATGTTCCTGGTGTGTCTGCTTCTTTCACATGCTCGAGTCTTTAAATTTTCCACTCATAACTGTGCCTTGTGTTTTCATCTGCACATGAAAACACAAACACAATCATGAGTGGAAAAGGTAAAGGACTGACAGCAGTGAAGAAAGCGGACACACCAAACTAAAATACAATAGTAACAAAGTACATCTTTGGGTAATATAGGCATAATACTTTTTAAGGTAAATCCGTTCCAGGCTCTCCTAGGGAAATTCCATCATAAGCTACTAATTCGTAGGCACCTCTATATAGAACACGCTTCACGATGTAAAGACCGTGCCGAAGGTTCTAACTTACGTCTGTTTGTCATGAGCTTGGTCGCAGAGCGGGGACAGAATCTCATACACGCAAAGTCGAGGATGGGCCGGTTGTCATTATTGACTCTTAATTCATTTATGATGTGACTCATTAACGAGAGTGGCATCACGGCGTGTTTCATCCGGCTTGGATAGATAAAAGCGTTCTTCTTCCGCTGAAGTATGGGGTAGGAGTTCTACTTTAAGTTTTAGTGATGGGATCTCACACTCTGGTGGTAGGGCGACTTTGATGCCATACACCAGCGGAAAGAATAGAAATCGATTCTGGGTTTTGAAGATCACGATAAGCCAGTGGAAGAAAAGGGTGTAGATGCCACAGATGTCTTGTTTACCTACCATCGTTTGAATCATGGTTTGGGGACTTTGTTGATGGCCTCAACTTGTCTATTGGCCTGAGGATAGTAAGGGAATGAATTTACATTCTTGAAAACCAAATTTGACTATCTTGGTTAAAGCAACATACAGTTCTTAGAGGTGTGCAGTGATGGAGTGTGATAGCTCATGGTACACCAAATGAGTAATTATGGTTGAAAAGAGCGGTAGATACGACCATCGTTGAAGGTAGAGCGCCTCATTACATTTAGTAAAGTAGTGGCAGCCTTGATTATGTAGTACCCCTCGGCTAAGGTGAAACACAACGCATGAAATTGATACCCCACTTGGCGAATGGGTCGATGGCGATAATGGGGTTTAGCGTAGTAGGGTGGGTGCATGCCTTCTTGTTAAAGACTTGACTTGTGGGAATTTTTGATTGCCTCAATACAATCTTTGAAAATTGAGAGACCAAAATATGGCCAGAAGCATGTAGGATTTTTTGGGCCGTGGCCATCCTAGAAAGGTGACCACCAAAGGCTCCAAGGTGACAATTGTTCCCGGAAGCATTCGGCCTCCTCATGGAATCGGACATCGATGAAGTTAGTCATCAATACCACAACAATACAAGGTGTCACCGAAGATAAGATAACGATGATAATGGTGGCGAATACGTCGACTCTTTTCATGGGAAGTGTTAGGCTGAATGCGTTGGGTTTGGAGGTAAAGGAGGATGTCTCTCTACCGGGGATGGAGATGCTGATGAGGAAAGAGATTCATCGGGGAGAGAATTCTAGTTTCGATGTCTTCATCGACATGAGGGAGATCACAGATAATCTCTGCAAACACGAGGACTTTTGTCTTTGGACCCGTATTAAATTCAAAGATGAATTCACGAAGGATAGCGATCCATTTAGAAATTTACTTTAAAAATTGCCAGTGTCAAGATGTGGGTACATGGGGTTGGAGTCATCAAGTAGGTAGTTGCATAATAATATGTAATGGCCGAAATCTCAGGGCAGATGATAATTTGCCGAGCCGGTTCTCTATGTGAATATAGGGTTCAGGTCAGGATAGACTCTTGCTGAGATAATAAATCACATGTTCTTCAGATGAGTCCCTCTCGAACTAACACCATTGCAATGGTGGAAGTGGAGGCGGCTAAGTAAGGATGTAGTCCTTTGTATACTGCGGAGGGTGTAACAAGGGAGCGCGGGTCAAGCGTGCCCAGAGAGCATCAAATGACTGTTGGGTGGTGTCATCCCAGATGAAGGGGGTGTTTTTTCTGTAGCAACCACATGAATCCTTTAGTTATCTACGACATAGTTGCAAATGAAATGGTGAAGGAAGTTTGCTTTGCCTTGCAAACTTTAGAGTTAGGTTAAATTGGTAGGTGGGGAGTAAGGCTAGAATGGCCTTAATCTTTAAGGGATCGACCCTAATCCTATATTTGGAGACAATTAAACTGAGGAGTTGACCGGATTTGACAACAAAAATTCACTTATGTGGGTTCAAGCAGATAAGGTAAAACCGACATCGAAGAAAAAAATATCCTGTAGATGACCAAAACATTCTGATCAATTAGATGAATGGGAAGGTAAACCATCGAGATAGGGTTCCGCAATATGTTTGATATAATGGAAATCATATGACATGGCTCACTGGAAAGTAACACCAGCATTTTTGAGACCAAAAAGGTAGTTTTGATAGTGAAAGTTCCCCATGGGTAGATAAAGGCTATCTTATGTTGATCGGTAGGTAAAGATTTCAATACGGTTATACCGGAAATACGTCGCGAAAGAGAAAGATTACGCTCTGACACAATTGTCGATGATTTGGTCGATGAAGGGTGTGGGGTAGTTGTCCAACAGGACAAGATTTGTTGAGATCTCGATAGTCAGAACAAACGGATGGTTCCTTGTTTTTGGCAATAGAAACAAGGTTGGAGACCCATTCTGTCAAAGGGATAGGATAGATAAAAGCCAGTTTTAGAAGTTTCTCAACCGCGCTATAGGCTGCGATTTTCTTGGGATGAGCTGAAGGAGTTTTTTGTCGAATAGGTTTAGCACCTGGGTAGGTCTTGATTTGGTGTGCCAGTGGTGGTCAATTCTGGGGAATTTCCTCATAGCTCAAGCAAAGGCGTACCAAAAATTCCTTGAATAAAGCGGTGTGAGAGACCACTTCCTTGGGTGTGAAATTAGCACCAAGGTTAATGTTTTACACAACACCTTCTTTGATCGAAACATCAATAATGATAAGTAGTCGAGATGATGTTACCCATGTTCCCCTCGAGAGAGTATCTTGTGTGAGGATGGGAGATTACAGAGAATCAATAACATCAGGATGGAAGACAAAGTGTATGTCTTGGTGAATTTATTCCAAGGCGAGGAAGAAAGAAGGATCGATGATGGTTATCATCCCAAAGGTAGATCGTCAATACTAAGAATTTCCATAATAGATTAGATTAGAAGGGAAAATTTGGAAATGTAATTGATGGCCGGTGATAGAATCCAACCAGCCAAGGGGCACCGGTAGGCATCAGTGCTAACAAATGTGGGTTTTGGAGGAGAGGCTGATTGAATATTTCATTATCGCGACCTTGGTGGAGCTAAATTAGCATGTCACCAAGCACATAGAATTCAGAGGACCGGTACAACCAAGGAGATGGATGATTCGAGTTGATAAGGCATAATTAGGATCATGGCCCGATTGGAAATATGATGTGTAGTCGATAGAAGTGGTGTAGGGAAGGTACCTATAAGGATAGAATCTTTCAATAGGCCAACACCAAGGCTTTCATGTATGGGTGATCTCCCAAAAAGGAATGTTGTTGGTAGTGGGAGTGCGAGCGTCGGGTGTACATAAATTGAGTTGAGTTGATCGATAGTGACAATTTTGCCTTGATGGAAGAATTGTACACACCGAAGAGCAAACAGACGGCAGGTCATAGTGTAAAATAACTTCTTCCAATTGGTAGGTTGTAATGAGGGCATCGACCACCTGGAAACATCAAAATAACAATTTTCATGGCCGAGCGACTAAAAGTTGCTTAACTTGGTTACGTGGGGATAGAAAACCTGTCCAACCGAAAGTCGCATTAGCATGTTAGAAGTTGTTAAGGGCAGGTGATTTTTAAGCCTTTCCAACAAGATAAAGACATGGCTTACAAGTAGAAGCTCCCTCATCCAAGATAGTTGAGTGGATTTGTTGATTGTGAACAACAACATTGATCTGGAAAGCTAGTTGGTGAGAGAGTTGGGGTTGATGATCATCCATATTAAGCGTGAGTTTGATGACTCAAGATTAGCGCCGATAGCATCTAAGAAATTCGTTGGTAAGAGACGGTGTTGTAGAATTTCTAACGCAGACATAGAACACTGTGCTTGAGGCAAATCTTCAACAATGTTGTAGTTTTTGGGCAACGAAGTGAACTAGGATTGAAGGTAGATTTCGGATAGTTCTGGGAGGCGTAAAATGGAGTCAAAGCGAAGGTTTCTCAATGCGAAGTACATTTGAGATAGACGACTAGAAAGATGGAGGACTAGAGAGAAGAAGATGGTAATGGGTTTGGTACGGAACCATTAGCAGTCTTCAGTTTATCAGGTTTAACTAGCATGTCATGTCCGCGGTCGCAGTGGTGAGGATTAATCCGTTAAACTGTAAATGTAGGTGCTAGTAGAGACTCATCATGGGATTGGAACTACCCCGTAGTGGGGTTTGAGCAACAGAAAATATTGTTATTCGCGGAAAGGATAGAGTGAAGCACGGGTTGTCAGATTTCCCTTGAAAACTTGGCCACTTCATGCTGATGTGGATAGTCTCAGTCGGTAGTCATCACCAAAAATGAGAACTTATGGGAATTTTGGTTTTCGTTGTAGTTTATTTTTCGACCTTGAGGGGGTTTGTGGTTGATTTTTTGGTTGTTAGTTGTTATTGTTCTTCTTTGGTTTTTTCCTCATTTTCTTCTCAAAGTTGTTGAAGAACCGATTGGACATTCACCTCGAGACTGAGTTTGTGGGGTAGAAGAGGTGTAGTGAAATTTTAGGTAAAAGTCCGAAGCCGAGCGGCGAGTTTCGGTCGACTATGAACTGTATTGGGTTTTGACAGAACCAATGACTCCATCAGCGTGTGAGTCGTCGATGGTTTGGATGGATCGTAGTGACACATGTAGTATTTGGTATCAACTCGTACATAGTACGGTGTGAATAAACTAAGTCTAGATGCGGGCACAAGAAATGCTTTCTTCCTCGGTGACTTCACCACCCATGGCTACATCACGGCGATGCGGGCTAACTTTAATGATTTTAGTGAACCATTCCGGCTAATAGTGAGTGATGCGGAATGGCCGCTTTGATTAGCCTCCGTCATCGTCTCCATTCATAGATATGATCAGAGATATGTAATGCGAGGAAGATGATCACGATGAAGGAGGTCAATAGTTGATACCCATCTACATTATTGAATGGGTAGTTGGAAGTGTGTAAGGAAAGACATGGTGAGGGAAGTTGAAATCGTGAAAAGATGGACGTGGTAGTTCAATATACCATTTTTTTTTTTTTTTTTTTTTTAGTAGTTGTAGCACCTTGTAGAATAATCCATGAGGGAGTTGGATGAACACCACAAATGGAAAGTCATCAAACGTTTGTTTTGGGTCTTCTCACGGGACTTTTTGTTAATTTTGGGATATCGAAGGAAGTTTATTTGGAATAGCCGACCAAACCTGAGAATGATAAATAGGATCATTAGTTAGCGAAGTGCTAAGAATGGAAAGGTCGAAGGGTTGCTAGAAAAGAGTAGTTGTCGGTTAACACATTATAGGTATCTTGAATTGTGGCTAGGGACACCCGGTAAAGGAACCCTTCTAGCAGGTTTATGTGGATAGTTGTAACTAGTGGACCCTCTCGTATGAGGTTGGTTTTGACTAGGGTACACATGATTTGAGGAAGGTGTTTTGAAACGTAATAAAAGGAGGATAGGATGGAGTTTGAGAGGTTGTAAAATTTGGATTGATGTTTGTCCATAGGGGGTTGTTGTGGAGCTTGAGTATTGTGTCCCCCTGAGAACTATGGGTTTCTTGGAAAAGGTATATTCCATGGATTAGGTGTGGGAGACACATTTTGTCCATGCGGTTGATGGTAGGCTCACGATTGAGGGTGCCCCCAAATGGAAGTTGTCCTCTGCAGTGGGAGGATGCCCCCAACTTGAGATAGAGTTCCAAATTTGAGAACCGGACATAAATGGTGGCCGGTACCAGCGAATGGGTTAGGACCACCAAGACTGGTCCCTGCGGGTTGTTGGATGGGTGTCCCGAACTTCCCAGATATAGCAGGTAGTAGTGGAAGTGGAAAGATTCAGTGCTCTGTACCCAAAAGGGGTGATGATGTAGGTCTTGGTGTTACTTGTGTGCCAATAGAAGCTTGGCTAACCACCACATTACCAACGGGAATGAATTGATGTGAGGGACCATTGTAGAATATGTTGTCTAGAGAGAAGAAGTAGACCTTGGGCCAAGGGACGAAGTGTTTAGACCAATGGATGGTGTGGCCGTAAAAGCGGTGAAATGCCATTAAAATGGTTTAAAGAGTGCAGTGTAAGTGATAGAGTGTATCCTTACCTATCCTATTATAAAGATCGTACCATGCTTGTGGACTTCGAACAATATTTACGGTCCAAAAGGGGTCATCGACTAAAAGGTTTTGAACAAGATCGGTTAGATGTCGGAAGGATTGATGACGACAAATTCACCAGCTGAATTGAGTTGGAGAACACATCGTTCATATCCCTCCAGAATTTGAGAGCTTCCGGAGACTCAGAAACAATTCAAAAATTCTCTAAAAAGGTGGGAACTTCTTCTTGGGAGGAAGTTGTAGTGTCTTAGTCTCGCTCTGTTGAGGGAGATTCTTTTAAGTAAGTGAGGGGGTAAAGGGGTGTTCCTTCCATATTTTTCTGGAGGAAGTCTCTGTAGCCTCCACGAATGGAATGGAGGTTCGATGTTGGTGAAAAAGAGTCGGTGGAAAAGATCTATGACCAACTACGAAAAGAAACAACATAAACTAATAGAATCTAAAGTCACAACCAAGAAACATGACCTTCTTTTGATGGCCGTACTATTTGGTGATGAAAAATCCAGCGTCGGCGTGATCAAGTCAGAAGAGCGAGGATATGGTGTAACGGTTAAAATAAGCGCCGACACCTTAACGGACTTAAGCCTTGGTGCAAGCTTCCACCACGATGGTGTGGATTTACCCCTCCAAAGAGGCAGAGTGGAACGACCAATTTTTGTTCTAGGTATAGTGAGACTTCTCTTCATTATCACCTTGTGTAAGACCCTAAAGATTATGGCCACTAAGGGTTTACACCAATTCGCGGTCATCCCACGAGTGGGTCGATATGAGTCCGATCGAACTTATGAAGAATTATCTAGCCCGAAATCAACTAAAAGGTTTCCACTAGCCACGGTGGTGGTGGATTTACCTTTAAGCGATCCCCATAGATGCAATCACGACCCACACAATTAGTCAAACCATTGAGGGATAATCTCTGTAACTCAACAGAATGTGACCTCGTGCATAACCCTATGTGAGAGGGATCAAGGAAGACTTATCTGACAATTGGTTGACTCTCCTAATCCCGAGGATGCTAATGTTTGTTTTGGAAACTTTGAAGTTATGCTCACGGCCTAATCCAAAGTACTGAATCTCTTTTGTTGGTGGAGGATCCTAGAAGAGAAAATGTTCTAGATAATTTTTAATTAGTGTTCATTTTATAGTTGTTCTTTACTCAAAGGGGTGCATGGAAGTGAAAGCGGATGGAATTATGACTAGGTCCAAAATGAATCAAAGATGATAGCTGATCATTTCTTTTCGATGAACATCTATCTAAAGGGAGAGAGATAGAGTTCTTTTTCACTAACAAGCACTAATAAGAAGAATGTCCCTCAAACAAATTTTCTTCAAATCAAATCCGATGTGGTGCTAAAACCTTTTGAAATACCTTGTAATACACAAAATCAATCATGAATATGTCTCTTTATTGTTTGTATGTGAATAATGATTGAACAAACAATGCTCACCCATCTTGCTAATTATCTTTTTGGGATCAATGAAAATCAGAACAACACAAGAAAGAATCATACAAAAAATACACCCTCGTTGTGGTCAAGAAGAAAGAGAAAAATTAAAGAAAAATAGCAATTTCACACCAAAAGAAATGTAGAAGAACAATGATCTTAACTAAAGCCAAATTAAGAGATCTGTAGGCCTTTAATGACCTTCACCGAGTTTTAAACAGTCAAAGGAGAGAGAGACAATGCATGGGTTTCAAACTCAAACAGAAAAAATCAAAGCGATAGGGAAGAATGCTACAAAATCTAAACAACGAGGTGTTTTTTCTTCAAAGATGCAAAGGCTGAAGGAAGAGCATTGACTACCGGGTAGACTCAACAGGAGAGACACAGAGGTAAACCCTGAAAAAGGCAATTCTGGAGAGGTTTTTTTTGCCAAAAGAGGTTTGGCGCTCTGTTGTAAAGGGAAAAGAGAATTATAGCGATCTGTGTAAGGAACTTCGAGGAATCGGCGGCACTCAATTAACACATGTGGTCGGGTTCAAAATCTCCTAAAAATGTCAAAAATCCAAAAATTGCAGTCTAGTCGTCCAGTCAAAGGGTGATGGGGTAGGGAGTTAATAAGCTCTTGAAATCAATCAAAAATAGGTGAACCAGATATGAAAACAATCAAGGGGTAAGACAAGGGCAATGAAATCGAGAACAAAAAGTTTAGGTTGAGGGGCTCCAATGAATTTGCCAATTTCTATTTTAGGAAAATCTCCCTGTGGACAGTTAGATTGCCTCAAAGAGCTAGACCCTAAACTCTAAGATAGAAGGTGCTTAAGCGTGGACAGAGCTTCCTTTCAAATCTATACAAACTAATGCATGAAGAGGAAGGAGAACAACAATACCTCTTTTTTGCTCAGCGTTTGTCCTACTGCAGCTCAGAATTAGAGCTCCAATCTTCGGCCTTAGCCGAACCACAGCCAGCAAACAAAGGAGTACAACCACTTCCTACTCTATTGATATTAGCTTGAAAACATATCTAGCTATCAATGATAAGTTCATGTAAAATCGGACACAAACTATAAATAAACATGACAAGTGTGTCATATCAATGAAATAACGACAACATTACTTACAATCGTAAATCTGAATCTTTTGACCAAGCAATCAAGTCCCCTTTGTTTAACCCTTGCTCGGAAGATCCATGACCTAGATGATAGCTGCTTCACTGATTACTCTCCCTTTAGTTGAATGTGTTCCCTGTGAGATCATAGGTTTTCATGCTAGCAATTCTTCCCCTTTTCACCATCATAGAGCTTGTTTATATAGGTTAAGAGAAGCTTAACCTCTTAAGGTATCTTTAGGGTGGTTTAGGAATTCCCTCCTTATATCAAGGATATTCTCCTAAGATCATGAATGAACCAAGAATTTGAATGCAACTACCTTCCAAACTTGAAGATCCTTCCTTATTCTCCTCAGCGGGCCAACCACTGCCCAGATTAAAAAGCGCTCCCTCAAAAGGGGCATCCAGGCACTATAGCGCTCCCTAGGAAACTTTAGGGGGGCGCCAACGCTCACAAAATCTATAGCGCTCCCCAAAAGGGCCAGAGGAGCTTTACAACTCTCCTAGACAATGTAAGGGGGAATGCCAGCACTCCCAGAAGAGGTATAAGGGAGCGCTCTCCTTCAAAACCCTAGCTAAAGAGCTCCTTTCAGGTGGTAAAAGTTCCTTGACTTCAATTAACCAATTCTCCTCAACCCAAATCAAATTAATAGAACATTTTAAGTGTCTCCTTTGTGTCGTCATCATGGTAGTATGCTGTTTGATGTTTCAGGCTTGTGAATGTTGTCGACACTTAGACAATTAAGGAGGAACATGGAAGCACTACGACACTTATCAGGCGAGCAATATTGAGGTGTAACAATTGTAACACACAGTTATGATTTACTAATTATGGGTAAAGTAGTTGCAACAAGAATATGGGTTAGCCCTAGAATAAGGAAAAGTGGTAAAACAATTACATGGTAGCCCCTAAAGGAAGTCACCTGGGAGTATAAATAAGATTTCAAGAGAATCCCATTAGCACCTATTGAACATATTGAATATCTAAAAGTGAATGGAGTTAATCAGATCTGAGGTGAATTTTAGATAGAATTTGAAGTAAAGAAGGCCAAAAAAATCCAAGGGAGGATGGGGAATCTTTCATGTGATGTCTAAGGTATGTCCATTTATAGTAGGAATCTTACCATTCCTACTATAAATTTTTTTATGTAGAATGATTGAGATAAAAAAATTGGATGCTATTGACATGACATATTTTTTTTATAGAATGATTCAGATAAAAAAATTGGATGCTATTGACATGACATATCAAGCTACTTTTGGTAGAAATTTCAGCTTCTGGGTCGTTGCACTTTTGGAGATACACTATGTGGAAGATAGGGCTTTTGACTAGTCCCAAAACTAGTTTTAAACAAGTGTTCTAGGTAAATATTTCACAACTTCTTCATAGAGAAACCAAATGATGTGAGACAAATTGAAATGGAACAATTATTGGCCATATTTTTTTTTGTGTGATTTGTAGAATAAGATATAAAATATTTAGCACGTTGCATGCTATACAAGTTCGCTCTCTAAAATAGGACATAATTCAGCAAGGTCCACCATTTTCTCTATAACTCATTTTCAGGAATGAGTCAAGGAGTGAAACTTGGATGAATTTTATAAGACATACTGAAGAAGTTTGGGTACAAGTTATAGACATTTATTCATTATAGGTACAAAGTTATTCCTGTTGAAATTTATGGTTTGTGACTAATCCAAAACTAGTCTCGTGAAACTGAGGTAAAGGTTGATGAAGCTGCTATTCTCTTGTTGCTGAAGTTGAGGAAGGTTTGTAGGTATGTGATCACATACAAAAGGTCAACTATAGGATCAAAGGTATGTTTATATGCTTAGTTTGAAGTTGCATCTTGGTGATCTTGTGGAGCATGCTTGAGGCATGTCTTGGTGAGTTTTTGGTATATGTCTTGTGGTACATATTAGATGTTTTGTACATGTTGTTTGAGGAAGATATGTTGAGGCACATTGTTGGTGCACATCTAGGCTATATTGCTATATATTTTGATGCATTGTTTAGCACATGGTTGAGGTGCATGTTGGACATTTGGTTGGTTGTATATCAATGATGTTTTGGCACATAGTTTGATGTGAAGAGTACATGGTTCATGGTTTATGGATGATGTGGCATACACATATTGGTTCATTGGTAAAATCACATCGTGGTGATTTTGGAATATGATCTAGAAGCACATCTTGGTGATGGTTGTGAGTTGTTTTGGTTGATGCACATTTTTGTGATATTGTGCATATGGTTGAGAGTTGTTCTCGATGATTGATCTATGTGAGTAGATCTGGTTTGATGATGAGGTTGAAAGTGAAAGGTTGATGTGATAGGTTGTTGTGACAGTTTAATGGTGAAAATGATGGTATATCAGTCTAGTGGTAGGGACAATGACAGGTTGATGTGGTAGTGACAAGTTTTCTATAGCAGGAAAACCCCCCTATGGACTACACTAGGTTTCAACATGTAGGCATATCTAACCATATAAAAGTATCCTAATTTTTATAACTACCCTGAATATACCCCACATTCATGCATGAAATACAAAGTGAAAAGATCTGGTAACTTTACCTTTAACTCCGCGTCCGGTGTCGATCCTTTTGCATTCGATTGCTCTGCTGACTATAAGTCTCCTCCCAAGGCCGACCTTCAGTCATAAAAAAAAAATAGGGAACTAAAAAAATGCATCTCATATATAAATCATGGGTTAGATGTTAGTATAAGACATAAATCAAACACAAATATTTGAGACATCATATTTCGGGTCAGGAAAAGTATTCCTTTTATTGATATCACAATGTTTACTTACAACAAAGGTCATCGAATGCTCCACGAACCTGGTCTAGGATCCTTTTCACCAAGCTCCAACTGCGCTTCCACATGTATTTCTCCTCTCACACTTCTTCTAGGGAAATGACATAGGCTTATGATGGAGGAAAAATGCAAGAATGGGAAATTCTGATGCAAATCTCACAAGGTGGCTACAATTATTTGGGGCAAGGAGGGTATGTGAAATGGGTAGAGTTTCACTGTTCTTATGATTATCTTAGGAATGAGACCCCAACACCTCCTTTTATATGAAAAAAGGATGGTTATTCGGTTGGGTGACGGGCTATAGGCGGTGGATCAGTTGGGAAACTACCCAATAGCCCATAATCTCAACGAATTCCTTGCAAATTTTAATTTTTGCAACTTTTGTGGGTATACACGGGCTGTAATGGTGCAACTAGCATACATACATGAGTTGTAGTGGTGAAAAAAGCATGTGTATATGGACAGTAGTGGTGTAGGGCACATACATATTAAAAAATAGTGTTTTTATTCAGAGTTGCTTAGTGATGGCTTGGAAAAAATAACAAGTAAGAGGGCTGATGCCAGGTATGCATGTATGGTGAAATTTAGGGTTATAAAATATTCCCCCTAATGTTTGAGGTCAGAAGAGAATCTGATGGCTGAAATACATTACAAAATATTCACCAACGTACGAAGCGAGTGAGCACGAGACCAGAGTTCGGGAGGTGTCATCTGCAAAAATAACAATTGTCTCACCGAGGCGGGCATACCCATGCTCAGGATGAAATAAATCATGGATGAAAATCAAATACACTGCATATCCATGTCATATAACTATATAAAGTGTATCCACAAGTAATACACAATGGATCTACATCTCAAAATCAAAGACATATATGTATAATATCCATCTTCAAGAAGTCAATGACGCCTGATGGATAGATATGAGGCCTTCAGAGCTTGAGCAACAAATTCAATATCTTCAAAACTCGGGTAGGAGTGTAATGTGAGTGTACGAATTCACTACCCAGAGGTATTCGACGACTCATCGGGGAAGAAACAGGAGGATCGTGGTGATTAGGCAGAGAACTTCACTGTTTTGATCAAGGACTGGATTGGAATTTGGGGATGGTCGGCCATGAGGGAAAGAGAAAAAATAAATAAAGGATGAATCAGGTTGGGTAAAACTTCCCTTGGACAAGAGAACGACAGATGATCAGACTTAGGAAGCATGACATTGACATAAATATACGATGCAGGAGGCAACACAAACTCTCCATATGTTTGGAAGAATAACCAAATGGAGGAGGACACAACTCTATGTAGCGAGAACAACTTCCTAAGGTAATATTAAATCCCAATGATTGAAAAACAAACAGAAGGATGTGCTTTGTCCAAGGGTGACTCATTGTGCTGCCATAAAAATAAAATAAATTTCCCGTCCTCTTTTTGGGGTATATTTGATTTTTTTTGTCTTTTTCAATATTTTGAAGAGCTTGAAAAAGAATAAAAGAATGCTACGTTACAAAGGACGAACAAGTGTCACAAGAATACTAGTTACAAGCGCAAGGAACACACTAATGCTCATAGAAAGGAGACATGTGCAGGAAAAGGACACTCAGGGAAAATTCCTCCAAGGGTCAAGGTGTTAGGTCGCAGAGGCAAAGTGCTACAAGGCTTGCGTATAAGGCATGCTTCAAAGGTTCAGTTGAGAGAAACATGGATCCGATATTAGGCCAAAGATGTAGAGGTGCAAATGCGATTAGAAAGACACAATAAAACCCCCTTCAATGTATTTTTCACGAGCCTAGAGAAGGTAAGCTCGGTATTTTTTTCACGTTTAGAGAGTTTGAAAAAACATAAAAGAAGACTCCACTGGGGTAAATTTTTAGAAGGTAGTCTATTCGGTTCGAAAAATGGGTAAAATAGCACCTAAAAGACGTCTATTCAAAACCATTTTAACGAGTGTGACAAAGACAAGATCACTCGACAATCTTTTCAATTTTAAGGAGTCTAAAAAGAGCTTAACTATGGACTCACAACCTTTTTCTAGATTTAGTCTCCTTAGGACGAAAAAGTGTAAAATCTACTTAAGAGAAATCTCCCGATGAGACGAATCTCCCGAGGTGTACCTTTTTCCTCCTTAATCTACAGGCCGAAAAAAGGGGTAAACTCATGCCAGTAGATGTTTTTTCTGAACCAATTTTAATGAGTATGAAAGAACAAGGTCACTCGACGATATTTTCAATTTTAAGGAGTCTGAAAAGAGCTTAACTATGGACTCCGTAGGGGATGTTCTTCTGGACCAATTTAATGAGTGTGAAGGAACAAGGTCAGTCGACAATCTTTTCAATTTTAGGGAGTCTGAAAAGAACTTAACTATGGACTCCGTGGGGGTTCCTTTTTCGTAAATTTAGTCCCTCAGGCCTGAAAAAGGGTTAAAATTATACCTGAGAATACTCTTCTAGCAAACCAAAGTTCCTAGAGTATACCTTTGTTCATAAAAATTACCATCTAGACCGAAAAAGGGATAAACTACCACTAGACAGATGTGCCTTCAAATTTTAGTTTGGCGAGCGTGAAGGACAACAAGATCGCTCGACAATCTTTTCATGTTTATAGAGTTTGAAAAGGGCTTAAAGAAGACTCTAGGGGGCTATGACTCATGTATGAAACTGGTTTAGGTAGAGCCCACTACTAGGCTCAGACCAAGAGTCTCTTCGATAGTCAACTTGGAAAGTCTCCCACGATATAGAAACCGTAGTCATGGCTTCAAGGATAGCCTCATCTGAAGGCAATTCAAAATCCGAGAAATCATGCAAACGAGGGTCAACAGTCCCAAAGGGTGAAGTAAACTTACCATATTGCATATGACGATGGAGGCTCTGGCTAGGACTGGCAGAGTCTATCAGCAAAGAATCACAAGCATGAGGGCTTGAGGATCTATAAACAACGAGATCAAATTGAGAAGGAGACTCAAGATCACTTGGACCAGGAGGGGGAACCAAGGGCTCCCATGCCCCCATTGGATTAACCAATGGATCAATTGATGAGACCAAATCTTGAGAAGGCAAACATGGTTGCACAGGTTCCTACTCAGAATAAATTGAACACCGAGGATAAGACACCACATAATTAACCCGTGGCGAGGTAGAGTCTACACGAACACTAGGAACATGTAAAGGGGTAGTTTGAAGTAACATCGAATTAGGATGGTGATTATTAGATGCCAGCTGGTCAATAGTGACAATGCTTCCATTGTGAGGGAAATGCATCACCTGAAAGAGCGTAGACACCACAGTGTTCATAGAATATACATAATCACGTCCGAGAAGCATATTGAAATCTAATGGGCCTTGCACCACTATGACATCAACAAGGACAATATTCCCACCTAACAAGATAGGAAACTAAGGAAGAACCCCCAAATATTCACTAGGACGTCTGTCAAAAGCCAACAGCTCATGTGAAGTAGACACAAGCTCGGTAGATCCCAAGACTTTCCAAATCGAGGAGGATAAAATACTTGCAGAGGCTCCTTCATCAACAATACATCGATAAATGTTTGTTGAATTAACTTCAACCCTTATTTGAAAGGGTGCAGAATAAGGAAGACGAGGCTCAACAAGGTCATTCCAATCAAAGGAAACCATCCTAGGGCTTGGAGAGGGTGTGCTCGAAGCAAGTGGAATGCCCCCTTGTTCTGAAAGTACTGAACTAGAAATGATAAAAACATAGTCGATAGACACATCAATCCCCAAGAGAAGAGTGGGATCAGTCGAAGATTGCATCGGCATGACAACTTTGGTAGACTTGACACTCTCCAAAATATGAGTGGGATTAGCCGAAGACTGCATCAACATGACCACTTTCTCAACCACTGGATGAATAGGCTGTGAGACAACATGGTCTACATGCACATCACCCTCCAAAAGAGGAGTGGGATCAACTGAAGACTACATCGGCGTGACCACGTTGGTAGACTCGACACTCTCCAAGAGAAGAGTGGGATCAACTAAGGACTGCATCATCGTGACTACTTTCTCAACCACTGGCTGAATAGGCTGTGAGGAAACCTCAGAAGAATTAGAATAAGAAGAGCTTGTAGACAGGGACCACAATCTTCGTACCTCTGGAAGGCTAGGGCACAAATGAGTAAGGTGATCTCCCTTGCAAAGCTTACAAGGGAATTTAGGTTTACATCCTATCTGTCTAGGTTTCTCGACATAATCAATGCCCCCAACATGACTAGCAGTGGCTGGTTTCTCATCTCCAACATGACTTCCAGAGGTTGGTGATGGGTCGATAACATGTCTCGCAGAGGCTACAGACCTATCGCTAATATGACTAGCAGTGACTGGACTTTTTCTCTCAACATGACTTGCAGAGGCTGGGTGCTTTACCCCAACATGGCTTGCAGAGGCTGGGTGCTAGTATTCAATATGACTTGTAGAGGTTGGTGACTGGCCGATAAAATGACTCGCAGAGGCTAGAGACCTATTGCCAGTATGACTAGCAGTGACTGAACTTTTCCCCCCAACATGACTTGCAGAGGCTGGGTGCTGGTCTTCAACATGACTTGCAGAGGTTGGTGACTGGTCGATAACATGACTCGCAGAGGCTAGAGACCTATTTCCAATATGACTAGCAGTGACTGGAATTTTCCCCCCAACATGACTTGCAGAGGCTACGTATTGGTCTTCAACATGACTTGCAAAGGTTGGTGACTAGTCGATAACATGACTCGCAGAGGCTAGAGACCTATTGCTAGTATGACTAGAAGTGACTGAAATTTTGCCCCCAACATGACTTGCAGAGGTTGGGTGCTGGTATTCAACATGACTTGTAGAGGTTGGTGACTTCTTCCAATTCTTCCTCTTTCTATTTCGTTTAGATTTCTGGTTACTAGTAACTGTACTTTCCCCAGAGGTCGGAGAAGGAGAAGGAGAAGAATTTTTTGAAGAAAGAACATCAACATGGTGCCCATGACATAAAGTGCTTAACTGAGAAGCGTCAAGAGAATTCAATACATTTGGAATGGTACCCAACCAAAACGGTAGTCCCACATTCAACCCAGGAATGTACAAAGTGGACATCAAAGGGGCACCAATGTTTTCGAGGAAAGGAAAAGCATAAGAATCCCCTTGCAAAGGGGTTCCTTGGTTGGTATCATCTGAAACTTTAACCATGAAGATATTATGCACAGGTTCTCCCCTTGTGGGATCGTTCACGTCCATAAAATTCTCACACACTAACTCCTGTGAACTAGTGTTATCAAAACAATGCCTATAAAGAGGCGGCTCCATGTTTCCAAGCTAAAGACTGAAAAGTCCTCGCAACCGACGAAGTGGGTGGTCTACCACACTAGGTTAGAGAGCCAAAGTAAYGACTGAATAAATCACTATGGAAAACTAGGGAGCACAGAGCACACACTAAAAGTTCCTAAAGGAAAATCAAGCAAACCACTATCTAGTAGGAAGAACAGTTATGCTAGCCAACACTAGAGCAACTTACCGGTGCAAGTGAAACTCGAACAAGGAAGCACCCTCTAGGTATACTTTGCAAAGCATGGCCCAATTTATTCCCTAGGTACCATGATATACCCTCGCAGTCACCTATGTAAGTCCCTAGAATGAAAGGCAACTAATTTTCCAACTCGTGAACAATCACCAGGCGGGTACAGTCGACAGTCAGGTGGACCGCAATGATCAGGGTATCAAGCCCGAAACCTATCGAGGGTATCGAAAGCAAGTGGTCCAGAAGAAAACTAAGGACCTCGAATGGATTCGAGATCCATGAAGCTCTGTACGCAAATGTGACTGACAGTATCACACGACAAGTCCTCTATATGCGTTCCCGACTACGCTTGGTCTGGCTTTGGAGGGGTTATCTCCACTACCTTTCTTCATGTGACCTAGTGTTTAGCCCTTGTTTTAGAGGGGGGTCCCAGATAAATTTCATGTTAATGGAATTTAACACTCCCTAACTCAGATTCCAATGTTTGATTTAACGGCCTTGAAGAGTTTCCTCTCCAACCTAATTCAAGGCCCTAACCCTAAACTAGTTGGTTGACCCTACAAACATAAAAAGTCTAGTTAATTTTAGATTTAGCGTTCTTTTTAAAGCTTGATTTACACAAAGGGTGTGGTAGTTCAATTGATGTTGTTAAGAATCTTGTAGAAAAATGAAACTTATAATAACACTAGCAAAGAAGGATTATCTTTCTTATTTTATTTTGAAATGATTTCAAGATGTGAAGAAAACACAACACAATGCTAATTTGTTTTTTTTATGCTTCAAACAAGAAACTTGAAATAAATTATTTTTCTTTTTCTTTAAAGCAAGCGAAAGGGGAAAAAATAAAAAACAATACAAGACTGAGAATTGACCTCTGGCCCATTGTGGATCGCGGGGATTCACTAAAGACACCTAACAGGCTGATAAAAAAAGACTCAAAGACTTGCCTAAAACCCTTTCGAGCTAAACATAAGAAATCTTTGAAAAGATAACCAATCTGACATCAAACCCAGGCTTCAATTGTAGAAACAAAGACACTGTACTTGATCAAGAAACCTTGAGAAGTCAGACTTCAATCAGGGAAGAGGTTGGCTGCCTCTTCTTAAAGAAAAATTTCTTGACACAGACACGTTATTGGCGCTTAAGCAGCCTATGTATGTACGTGGGTTGTCTAAAGGCAGTGCACATATGTACGTGTACAAACCCACTACAGGCCGCGTACACCTCTGTAACTCCTCAAAAAATAAGACAAACAGGTAGACTAACAGAGCAGGGAGACCTGGTATTGCACCAACAGGTGACCATAATCCCTTAAAGACTCAGCATACTCATAAATAAACTCAAAAGGTAAAAACCAATCAAACACCCATAAAACCACCTAAAACCCTAGAGGTTTCCCTAGTATGGTCGCCAGTTCTGCTATAGCGGGAAAACCCCCCTATGGACTACACTAGGGTTCAACGTGCAGGCATATCTAACCGTCTAAAAGTCTCCTACTTTTTATAACTACCCCGAATATACACCATATTCATGCATGAAATACAAAGTGAGAAGATCCGTTTACTTTACCTTTAACTCCGCATTTGGTCTCGATCCTTTCACGTTTGATTGCTCCGCTGACTACAAGTCTCCTCCCAAGGTTGACCTGCATTCACAAAGAGATAAACATGGAACTACAAACATGCATCTCATACATAAATCATGGGTTAGATGTTAGTATAAGACAAAAATCAAACATAAAGATTTGAGACATCATATTTCGGGACAAAAAAAGTATTCCTTTTATTGATATCACAATGTTTATTTACAACAAAGGTCGACGACTGCTCCACGAAATTAGTCTGGGATCCTCTTCACCAAGCTCCAACTACACTTCCACATATCTTTCTCCTCTCACACTTCTTCTAGGTAAATTGCATAGGCTTATGATGGAGGAAAAAGGCAAGAATGGGAAATTCTGATGCAAATCTCACAAGGTGGCTGAAATTATTTGGGGCAAGAAGTGGATGTGAACTGGGTAGAGTTTCACTATTCTTATGCCTATCTTAGGAATGAGACCCCAAAACCCCTTTTTATATGACAAAAGGATGGTTATTCGGTTGGGTGACGGGCTATAGGCGGTGGATCAGTTGGGAAACTACCCAATAGCCCGTAATCTCAATGAATTCCTTGCAACCTTTTAATTTTTGCATTTTTTGTGGGTATACGTGGGCTGTAATGGTGCATCTAGCTTACGTACGCGAGCTGTAGTGGTGCAGCAAGCGTGTGTACACGGGAATTTGTAACATCCCCAACCACCCACATGCTGGGGTATGCTACCTTCAAGCCCACCATTGGACTTTGTACTCTTACCGGTACCTTCTTATTTAATAAGTACACATAAGATAAAATATTTAACGACATACACAACAATATCCAGCAAGCATGCATAATCTAAGATTTTGTTAAATGATAATTGAAATACACAGTGGAATAAATTCATACACAGATAATAATATCACAACAAAGAGAACTTATCTTTATAAAAAGGCGACACCAACTGGCTGCAGACCAAGGACATTCCACCTAACCGTAGACACCACTGCTCCAAATCTCAACAACAGTGTCACCTCCGAGCCAGGGCTATGAATCCACAAGGATGGTTCCAGAGTGTGCTTGGGTTCCCAAACTAGTCATCTCTCAAGCTCTCACAGGTTTCCCAACACCCATAACAATCCAAGTACCCAGCTCTCTTCTACCTAGCCTGTACCACTCGAGAGAATGAACCTCCACCTTTCTCTGCCACACAGTTCCTCATGCAGTCCTTCTCCTTTATCCAGGGACTCCAACATAGATGGTCCATAATCTCAATGCTGGAACTCTCAGGACTTGCAGTTGTGATAAAAATAGGGCACAAACCAATGCATCTCATACATGCAGGCCCCAAGTCATGGCCGGATTGCATCGACGACCATTCCAGCCAACTATCCCGTGGCTAATATTCAACATTTCCTTTCCCTTTACCCAACCAAGATGCAGGTGACAATGGATCAATGAATGGGTAAGTGAGTGCATGAAAGGGCATGAGGGAAAGAATGGTATGAATGTAGAAGTGAAGGAGAAGACGAGCCAACGACCAACCCCACAATTAGACCAGGGATGGGTGTAAGTATTTTCGTGGGGAATCAAGAACCTCCTGTCCTTCCCCAAGAAGCTCACATAACCAATCCCCTCCCTTAGGAAAAAAGAGTAATTAACATAGGAATAAACATTTATCCCCTCAAGCCCCCTCTCTTGTGGAATCATAGCCCCCTATAACTCTAGTCCTTGTCCGTCTAGCAGCCAACGATGTGTTTATTATTAATAATTATCAAAAAATTACATTTCTTGGGCATACTAGCCCTTTAATAATTTTTTGGGCACTCAGGCCTCTCAACATTGTAACAATACATTATTTAAAAAATGGGGGTTCAAAATCCAGGGTGTTACATAAGTAGTGGTGCGGGGCATGTACATCTTCAAAAATAATGTTTTTAAGAAGAGCTGCTCAGTGATGGCTTGGAAAAAATAGCAAGTAAGAGGGCATGATGCCAAGTATGCATGTATGGTGCAATTTAGGGTTATAACAACGTTGGTATACACTTATATTTTAGGGCAGTAGGACGGGGCAAGGAAAGGAGGTTGTAGCATCCTTCCGGTTGGTGTCAGAGAATCAGGGAGTTGGAGCTTCCTTCAGGTCGGAGCCTATAAACTAGGGGGTTGGAGCCTCCTTCCAGTTGTAGTTGGTAAATCATGGATTTGGAGCTTCCTTCAAGTTGGAGCTTGAGAATTATGGGGTTGGAGCCTCCTTCCAGTTGGAGCTAGAAAATTGGGAAGTTGGTGCTTCCTATGAATGTATTTATTCTGACATATAAGAAAATCATTCTGTGGTTTTCTCCTGCATTGGGTTTCCATGTAAATATTGGTGTATTGTGTATATGTGATTATTTTATCATGCAGTACTTATTTATATTGTTGATGATATACTAAACATTGATGATAAACTGCTGAATGGTAACTGATCAAGTTAATGTTTATATGGTCTGATTATACATTGTGATTGAAAGTGGTTAAAAGTGATAGAAGTGATCATACTGATTCACCCCCCCTCTTAGTATTCCAAAAAATTGTCCTTGAGAGATCATGGAAGTTATAACAAAKGTGACACCAATTCATTTCATCAACATTATGCCTAGGAGGGGGAGTAGGAGGAAGGAGAGGCCTTGACCTTGAAGGAGCAGTAAATTGCAAGTCATTTACTTTTTGATTTAGGGAAAGGATTTGATTGTTCATGTTCATTAATAATTTTATTGTTTCATAAATTTCCCTTTCTTCCATCCTTGAATTTTGGGAAGGATCTTTAAATTGCTGTGGATATTCCACATAAAAATTTCATCACAACATATTTGATAAATAAAACCGAAATATACACTATGAAGGTTAAATTCCTTTAGATTCTAGAAAATTTAGTTACAAGTTTTATGCTTATGCATGAAATAGATAAAATGAAGAAAATAGGGAAATGTGAAATACAATCACACAACATCCACAAAATAACACAAATATTTTCTCTGGGAAACCCTTACAGAAGAAAAACTAGCTAGAATGTGAGGCTGCTATGCTCTCTTTTCTCTGGTATGGAAATAATGCAAATACATAAGAGAAAGCACTCTCTATGGAGTTATCTAAGACCCATGGCCTATCAGGATTCTATAGAACATTAAAAACCCTCTTTTATGCTCTCTAATTTCCCACTCCTACTTGTTTTGATATGCTATGGAACAAAATACAATAACATAGAATGGAACCCTTTCTCCTCCTAGTGGCCCGATATTTAACATATCCCGATAGCCATCTAGGTTCAGGGTTTTAACTTCCTCAAAATTCAATTTTGATAAGGTTTTGGACCTTCTATAATATTTTTGAAATTTCTCACATGGCTAGCCCCATATGCATGATTAATAGGAGATGACATGGAATCCTCTCGTACCATGGTGGTCAACATGATATGTCAACTTGTAGGAGGCATAACTTTTGCATACGAGCTTTGATTGATGCATGATATACACTATTGCAAAGATCTTGGAGTGTAGAACATCGTTAAGGAGGTGTGAAAAAATTTCAAACACCATAACCCCCCAAAACACCATTTAATGCCTCAAAATTGCTTTAGAAGGTTCCATACCCCAATTTTCCAAACTGGGACCTGCCACTAAAATGACCTTGCAAGTTGATTCCTCTAAATTTTTCCACCCTAAAAGCATCAAGATAGATGATAAATAATATGATGATCCAAGATGTATGGGGGAAGGAAGAGTATCATATTGAGGGTCCTCATTTTGAGCTACTTCATTCCTAGGTCTCATTAAAATGGGGCTATGCTATAGATGAGGGAATCATACCAGATTCCTCTGTGTTTTTCTCAATTTCTAGGGCACTATCCTTAGCTACATCTAAAGTGTGTATTCATTTCTCTTTCATTGTGTACTTTATATTTTGATTCATTGCATTCATGTAGTAGTGAAACAAATTGTTATCAGATGGTTGGGAAGCAATTGGAATCCTATTTAAGGTGGAGTTAAAACATTGATTGAAATTACAAGTTGGATCCCCCTCATGAATAGAGATGGTTGTGAAATCCTTGAGTACAGAAGCCACATAATTTTCTCATTGGAAATGTTTCTTGAAATCTTGGACCATCATGTTTCAATATGGGCTGCTATCGTTGGGAAGCAAGTGATACCATATTGGTACTTTCCCCTCAAAAGTTCCTTATAGATAGTGTAATGATGAATCAATACTTGTTATGTCCATAAGTGCTAATGCTTCATACATTTTTTGTATATGTTCGTCGGAATTCAATGGGACAATTCCACTAAAATTAGGAACCTGATTTGGGGCATGCATAGGTATGTCATATAGAGGTCAATCTAAGCTCAAAGGGGTCCTGGGTTGCCAAGAAATTTCCATTGGAATAGATGTGGAAGGAACAACAACAATTGTTGGAATAATTAAGGGAATAACCTAAGTGTTGGTAATTGTTTATGGATTAATAGATGTTTGTTTTAGTATGGGGTTTTGAATATAAGAAGAGGAAGAGGGTGACTTAGCTTGTACAACATGTTAACGCTTTTCTCTAGTTTCCCATAAGGATGTGTCTTCCTACTTGTTTTCTTCAGAAACTTTGGCTTCTTGTAATCCTATGGAACGTTGTTTCCCTCGTCCTAGGATGTTTCCACCCTTCCAACTTACAAGGGAATCAAGCAAATTATTTTTATTACAAGATTAATTTCACACCAACAATCCTACTCTTTCTAACGAGGTGTTAAAGTAACCCAACTTAACAAGAATTTTGTTTTAGTTCTTCTCCAAGTGAAAGGTAAGGTATGGAAGTTGATGATTTCTCATATGAGTTTGAACATGTAGGATCAGATATTTGCAAGGTATGAGAAAAGAAAAACTTGATGGTATTTATGGATCCATAATGCAATGGAATTACAAAGGAAGCTAAACCATAAAAACTACCGAGTAAATCCAATGAATCACTTAATGACCTTGTCTCAAGTTTCTATCAAAATTTGGGGGAAAGTGGATGGGGAAAAATATACCAAAGAATTTGGGTTCGATGATCAATAAAATTTGGGATACAAGCAAAAAAAATAGGTTTGCAACGTCCCAAGTGGAGTCACCATAAAAGGGATGTGTTATAAGCAAAATCAATCTGTTGAGATTAATCCCACATATCTAGTGGTGAAGTCGGTTACAACCTCTTTGATATCTCAACACGAGGTAGGGACTACCAACACCTTATATGGTCATGCGTCTAAGGCAGTTAAAATGGTAAGAAGGAGAGGTGAGGGACTTGCGTAAAATCCCTCTTAGCAACAACCAACCTGGGTATTTTCCTCCCTCAACTTCATGGGTGGCCGAAAATGCCTAGGGGTTATTTTTGTGGAAAAAGGGGTGAAAATGAGCTTGCTGATTTTTGGACTACAAAATCAATAAATGAAAACTAATAAAAGAAAACTAATAAAAGAAAACAACAAGTTGTTTTCTCCCTTATGACCCTGGGGAAATGTTCTAAAGTGGTTCTCGGTATAAACCAAGGGACAAAAACAATTATTGGGTGAATGACTTATGCAAAATTACTAAAATCTAAGAGTCAAAAGGCATTGGAAAGATACAACCATGCCATTGATATGGCTGTAAGTTATGAAAAACAAGCTATTTGGGCCTAGTAATGTGTGAAAACAAGCCCATAGTTGCCCCAAAAGTGGTCCTGAGACTTTTAAAAGTTGAAATCTGGGATCTGAAAATGCAATTCTATCCCTTCATTAGGTTGCTACAACTATGGGAAAAATGTAATTGACTGCAAATTAAATTTTACTAGGTTGTTGGTGGACCAATGAAAGTTTCAAGACTTTAAACATGTATTAATTATAAATTTTAAGTTGGTTAATCACATGCAAAGATACCATATAGTTATGAAGGTCCTCCCGATCAGACTGACACCTCTTATCTCACAATTTTTCCACCTAGTATAAAATGAGTAAGCTTGCATACACCACTTAGTTAAAATGATGAGTGCCCCATGTAGTTTAGATAAGGAAGGATTAATCCCTTCTCGTCACTAGCACTTTTGGACTCTTAAATCTGCTTGGATTAAATAACGATACTCGTGCAAAGGAAGCGACTCAAGATCGCCTGGAGGGAGTTTAGTTGAGCTTACCCAAATAGAGTAGTATTTCGATCCAAGTTAAACTATTCAACATTCTTAACCATGAGATTTACCAACAAGGCCAATTCGAAACAAAATATCTCACTCAATTGATATAGGGTAAACAAATTCTAAGGGGCCCTTGAAGAAGATTCCTTGGCTTTGACTCCTAGTGTTCTAGAAATTGAAATTGATGAAATGAAAATACCAAGCCATCAACGTGGTGAGATTATGTATTGATTTCACAAGCGTGTCTCTTGGTAAAAAAAAA
>SNQJ01S0153032.1:0-14807 GCA_010110895.2 Picea sitchensis | reverse complement strand
GGTTTTATCAATGGGCCCCTTTAATGGTAGTAACTTATAAGTGAGAAATAAATGAAAATAAACAACACTACAAGTACCAGTTCACCCTACCTACTAAACTCGACATTAACCACAATTGGTATGATGGCAGGGGAACCCAAACATCACCTAGTCACATGGTTATGTGCCTTTAGCCTTTGACTTAGGTGGCATGGTACTTTAATAAATTCAATAAAAGAATAAATGAAATTACCTATGCTACTCATTCCAAAGGAATGGGGTTGAAGCTCTTTGCGGACCGCATAACTGCCATGTACAAAGGAAGTTTCAATTGGCTCCTTGGTTTTAAATGGATGGAAATGATCTAATGAAATCTTAAATGATGACAACAAAGAAATGAAAGCTGGTCTTTATGAATGAAATAATTTTTTCAACCAAAGATATTTTTTCTTAACAATGACACCTATATTAATGGTGAAGTGTGTGGAAGGTTTAGAGAACTAAATAAACTCATCAAAATGAAATTAGGAGTGGTAGGGGAAGGGTTTTACAAAGTTTTTTCACTATTTTTTTCTTGCTTCCCTGTTGGGTCCTCTTCCTCAATTATTCAAGTGGTTCCCTATCGCTTAGGTGAAGCAAATCGAACATTCGATTACTTCCTAGCAGGTTAACAATGGATTTTTAGTGCATTTAGTAACAAAAATAAAATAAAGAGAACAAAAAATTGAAACTAGATAGTATAAAAAAACCAACTAAGAAGGTCATCCCATAAGGGTAAACTGACCAAAATGGTCAATTTTCCTATTTAGGACAACGATAACAAAGGAAGAAAAATGAAGCTAGAAAATAAAAACAAAGGAAGAAGAAAAGGACCAACTATAAACAATAAACAAAAAGGGGCTTAAGGGTTGTCTTAAAAGGACCCCTAGACCTCTTGACTACTAACTATGGCTGATATGCCTAGCTTCTTCATTAAATCTACAGAAACATTCACTTTAAACGAGATGCAAAAAAGTTGTTAGCATGTAAAATAAAGAAAGTTAAACCCAAAGAAATAGCAAAAATGACTAGCTAACCAATCCCTCATGGAGATATCTAACATAAATAGTATCTACTACGACCCCTCAACCCTCAAATAACAAGCATACATATCCCAACAACCGAAAGAGAACAAGAAAGTCCAACCACTAAGAACTTTAGAGAAAAACCAACATCGCTTGGTGATATATTAACAAGTCCATTTATATTACAAAATCCTTCCTCTTATTTATAAGAGAAGAGGAGCCTGTGGTTAGGTCACAATACACTTGTCACTTTTGGAAAAGAGACAAGTGGAACAACCCTAAAATTTATGTCTTTTGCAAAAAGGTAAACCAAACCACATTTGATTTCAAAAATATATTTACAATACTTTGTTCAAAGTAAAACATTCGGGAAACAAACTTTTGTTAAAACGTATTTAAGGGAAAATGAAAGAAAATTAGTGCCACCTCATATTTGCATTGGGATTTGTGCCATCCCAATGACATCTTTGATTGTTGGCCTTGGTTTTGGAGCTGTAAACTAGTGAATTCAAGGTGTCAAAGGCCATCGATGGCTACCAAATTCACTGAGGGTGAAGGCCCATGGCTTGGGAAACATTTGGCATGCTTGGTAGGGAATGAGATCAATGAATTGGTCACTGAAAGTAAATTTGCATCTTTTGAGAACTTTTTAGACCTAATTTTATGGGCCCCTTTCTACCTATAAGTCTTCCCTAGGATTGGTGAAGTTGGGTTTCAATTCGGGCCTGATTTCGTAAAGGGAGCCTCAGGATTGAACGCTTGGAAGGATTTTCTCTCATACCAAAAAACCATGATTATAAAACATTATGTATTCATGTTGTATTTATTCTCACCATATTTCCAACACATTTTGTTTAGTGAAAATCAGGCTCTGAATGAGCGAGATATGGTCCTAGAAAGGTCATGGGAAAATGTTGGTTGGAGGKATTATTAGGGGATAATTTTTAAATTAAGTATGAATTCTGAATGAAAAATCATAATTGATAAGTTCCTACAGTCCTGCATAGTTGTACTAAAATGGATCTCCTTTCGTTCGATGAAATTTGGCGTTGAAGGCCCCCAATTAGGCCCCCTTCCAACATTTGTTCCTAAGTAAAAATAGGGTCCATGAAACTCATGAATGTTTCGATGAAAATATAGGATGAATTTCTGAAAGTGAATGCCATGGATGGATTCTACATTTCACCATGTTCGCGTAGACTATTCCTGGGAAAAATCTATCTCCGAATGAGGAAGATATGCAATTAGTTTTTCCAGTGTCTCTTTGGGGGGGGGGATTAAATTTTAATGATGATGATGATTAATGGCTAGTGAGACCAATTTGCATATAGGACCTTAAGAAGTTAAGAGATTAGTTTGATTTCTTTAAAATTGTATTTCTATGCTAAAAAAACATTGAGAGAAGTGTTCCAAAATCACCATAGTTTTGATGGCTTAGGAGGTTAGGAAGGTTTGTATTTTGGAACATATTTTTAAATTGGGATCTAGTTTGGGTATAGGTAGGGAAATATAAKAGGAAGTTTTTTTCATCTTCAACCCACTTAGTGTCACAAAGATGAAATTTTCTTTCATCCCACAGTGTTTTGGGAATTTTCCAATACCCAATTTCACTATGTATCTCGTGAGAGTTTGTTCTTATTTTAGCAATGTTGATTTTMTTCTCCGCACTTGTCAAAAATGAGAGGAACTTTTGAAATTTTAAATTAGGGTTGACCACCTCCTTGAAGTATCTTAATTTCCTTCTATCCTCTAATTATTTATCACCCCACATATTCTCCTTAAATTTAGAAGTGATCATATTTGTATTATTATCGATATTATACATGATGGCTTCTTCTTATATTCCCTAATGATTTATCCAAGATTTGACCTCTTTATGCCATCCCCACATGAGTCATTGGTGGTTTTGGCTAGGGTTTAAAGAAATTATTGGGAACCTCTTTTCATCTGTGTTATTTACCTTGTTCTTGTAAGTTAGGTATCTAATCATAGCATTTCTCTCAATGGGGGAAATGATTGCTTCTATGAGGAAGATGGGATAGGGTGTATTTCCATCAATTTTGATATTATTAGTTATAAAAGTATTTTGGATATGTTCTATCTATCTCCAAGATTCTCTAGAGATACTGCAACCCCAAACTTCACATGCATATTGTTATAGCACAAATTTCCACACCTATGCAATTGTGACATGGCCCAACCCTTCCTTTAGCTTGTTAATACAAATTCCAACTTCCTTCATCAAAGTCACCTAAAAAACTTGAATTTTGATTATAACCACGGGTTTATTTTGTGCAACATACAAACATTCGTGCCTTGCTAGATTGCAGCCCGCGGATGCCCTAAAAAAATGGAAAAAATAAAATAATTCCACCTTTTCGGGTAGGGATTTCGGTTGGGATTGTTTCCCAACCTCCCTAAGCTTGTACCAAACATAATTCAACCTAACAAACTTCTCAAGGATGGTATAAATGAACCATTGGGGGAATATATGAGGAGGAAGAATTGAGGTGCAAGATTATGCTGGCAACATTTAGCAAGCTTCCCTAATCCCTTCATTCTTTGAGTAGCATCCCATACATGGAAACTCCTTTTCCAATGTTCCTTCCTTTATCTATATAACTACAAGGTGTGTACATGTCCTTGTTGATTTATCCAAGGAAGGTCCTCATTGCTTGAATTGATGCATGAAGCTATTTGGAGGAACCCAGGGAATTTGGCTCTGAACCAATACTGAAGGTTGAATCATGTTGTAACTACCTTTCTCACATTTTGATCAATAGAAGAGTTCTCTTTCCCTCCTATTGTGTGTTTATTAGTTCATTGTAATGATATATGTTAATTTATTTCATATTTATTTGAATATATTCACATGATATATGATATTTGAATGTATAACTACCTTGTAGCATCCTATTCTTAGTTTCCTATTGCAGGCTAGTTTCTACAGAGATCAAGAGTGCTTCAAGAAATGAGAGTGGGGATTGACATCAAAAGAATGATTAAAGGTGTGAGGCCTCTCCTTCTTCCTTTCTCTCTCCCCCCTTGTAAAAAGTAGTTATTTCTTGTATGCTTTTATATAGATGAGGGTAGGTTATGTCTTCTAAATTTGGTCTTTCTCTGATGTGACTTGACCCAAGCTCATAGGGGAAAAATCCCTTAATCAAATATAAGATAACTAGAGTGATAAGAGTATGGAAGATGAGTTTTTTTTTATCCCAAAGTCAAAGGTACGTTGATTTACAATTGTTTTCAAGCCCATAATAATATTTCCACCCTCAATTTATCCTTTTCTCAAAGCTATAGTTCCAATTGAACTTGTGGTGAATATTGATTCCAAGATATTTGTATGGAGGCACTTCCTCCAAGCTATTTTTTTCATACATAAAAGTATTGTAGGTGATCCTTTTGGATTTAACTATCGTAACCTTTTTTTTTCAGTGTTCAAAGTCATGCCCATACTAGAGCATAAATCCTTGAGGATTATAAGTTGCTTACCTAGGTCATAAGAATTATTTTCCATGAGAAAAATATCATAAACATAAAGAAGAAGGATAATGACTATATTAGCCAAATTCGAGCCATCACAACCTGCATCCTTCAAATAATCTTCTAACTTATCAATAAAGATGCCGAAAAGGTTTGGGGATAGAGGACAACCTTGCTTGACTCTTATATTACAATTAATTTCTTCCAACTAGTCCTCAGTGTTCCTAAACTTGGTAATAACTCTCATATAGACTTACTGCAAGATCTCTTAAATTGAAAGGGACTTTAAACTCTTCTAACCTATTCCAGAGGTTAGTCCTAGGACTTTAAGCTCTTCTAAAAACAAAAAATATCATTTTTATAATTACGACACTCCAATGCAATGATCCTAAATGTAAAAAGGTGGTCCACAATTGAATGATAGTCTCTAAACCCATCCTTTAATTTAGCTCTTTTTCCATTGCTTTCTAGACACAAAATACTTCTGTATATCATAGCTAAAATGGGGCTAATCATAATGGTCCTATAATTAGAGAGATTTCTTTTATCCCCAATTTTAAAAATAGGTGCAATGAGGCTTTGAGTCCAAGGTTTTGGGAATGCTTTCTAGATAGCTAAGTTGAAGACCTATGTATGTGAGAGATGAGGATAGATCCTCCAATTTTTAATATTTCAACTTGGTAACCTTCAATGTCCTTAACTTTTCCTTCTGAGAGCTGCTTAACCCCAAACTTAATGTCTTCTATAGAAAACAATTGATCCTTTGTAGAACTATTTGGAATGTTTTCCATGACATTAGAGGATTCAAAAATATTTTTAAGGTAGAAATTCCAATCCTTCAAGGGAATCCTATTATTTTCTTTAGTTTTACAAGTTAGAAATTGCCTCCATAATTTCTTGGGGTCTATCTTAAATAGGTTCAAAAGATTCTCTTGCTTTCTATTTATATAGTGTTTTTTTCCCCCTTTTAATTAAAGTTTTGTATCAATTTATCTTATCAAATTATAATGATGCATTGGAAGCATCCCTAGTGGAGTTTTTGGAAATTTTACATTAATTATCATACTAGGGGTTAGTTGTACTATTTTTCTTTTTACATAGAACCTTAATAGAGAATTTGTTAATGGAAGTAGAGAGGATTGTTGTAAAATTTTGATAGTCAACTTCAATATTGTTTTGATATGTTATGAGATTTAAATCTTTACTTGAGTGTTTTAAGAAATGACCAATTTTGTATTTTTCAAAACGAAAGTGACTTTGGTTATCAGAGTGATCTTCAATTGAGATTTTGTGCATGACACAGTTTAGAGATATGGCTACAAGTCTATGATTAGATCCAGGTTCGTGGTCCTCTAAAATATCAAAAATTACTATTTGGTTGTATATGGGGATATCTGATATTACAAAATCAACACCACTGCTACCTAGCCCATGGATACAAGTCATCCTATTAGATTTTGGCCACTTCCTTAGACCATTGCAAGTTATTAAATCTTGAGAACTATAGAGCTTGATTAGCTCAGTACCAAACAAATTCTTGATTTGGTCTTCAAAGTTTCTTTTGTATCTGTTAGCTAAAACAAGATTTTCATCTAGCCATGGAGGATTAGGGTTGCAATCATTACTTAAAATAAGAGCTTGATTAGTTGTAGTTCTAGAATGAAAGTATACTAACAAGAGGATACTACCTTCATTTTTCATATTGTAGATATCTTTCTCTAAGCTTTTGTAGGGACAATTCTTATCTAGATTGTTTTTTGTATAAAAAGTAGAGTTAATAGGTGCAAATTAACACATTTCTACATAAATCTTCTTAGCGTTAATATTTGATATCTTCATCCATATGCAATGATTGAGAGGATATTTCTTATGAAGCCAAATGTGAGGAGAGATGTTCAATTTTATGTAACAAACTATGCCTCCAACCCCTATACAGGAGGAATTCTTGTTCCATGTTGACCACAAAACAAATCCTTCTATATTAGGGAACTTAGATTCTTCATGCTTGTTATAGACTTAATTTATACCCTATAGGAAAAAAGGGAATCGATCGTAGGATATAATCCAAAACATACATTTTTCATAAGATTTGAACCCTTTTTGAAGATCATCGTTGGATACATAAGGGACAACAATGATGACCATCGCTTGACACTGTTCTTCAACAAGCGATGACCATTGAAACTTCTATATTTGGGGAGTTACGAGGCGATAGGAGAGGGGTGAGTTATATATTTGTGTCAAAGGCCTAGTAACTCACAACATTCGAGTCTCTAGTTGCATCTAGGAGATATATAAGCTCTCCCAAGCCTCCTTCAAACATATATATAACAAAGGCAAGTCTTGGGAAAGATATGAGGAATTCAGAAGTATTTTTATGTTGTCCAATTGCAGAGGTTCTTGTTCCATCCATAATAGAAAAAATTCAGAAGTGCCTATCCTGACCAAGAAGCTAAGGGAGGAGCAAGGAGTCAAGGGAGGATGCATCTTCATCAAGGTATGAAATTATATGTATTATCTATGTTTTAATCAATAGATCATTGGTTTTCCTCCACATCATTTGTGTTCAATTCATGAATGTTTGGATCTGATTCATTCCATTTTAGATCTAATTAGAATAAAATTAGATCTAGGATTATAATCCCAACTAGAGAGGTATTGCTTGTCTTTTGTGTGCAAGAAATAGGTTGTAGATCTTGGATTTGGAGTTTTAGGTCTACAACAACCATGATTTATGGAGGAAAACCTACAGATAAAGGTATGAAATCTCCACCACTCCTTAGGTTAGTTGTGAATCCATGTGTTTGAATCTATATCTATGGAGATCATATGAGTCTAAACCCTCTTCTATCTAGGATTACTAGGCTAATCCTAGGGATATATTCTTGATCATTTAGTGAGATCCCTATGAGATTTTGTCCCATAATAGAACTGGTGACTCCATTGGGGAATATTTTTTCTCTAGTTTGAGTCTCTTTGCCAATCCTTTCCTTTGCTTAAGTGTAATTTACTTTTGGATTTTAATCCATTGATTGTTTCAGATTCTAGATCTAGTAGATCTGGGAGACATTCCACAGATATGGAAGATTTGGAACATATCCATCTTCCTAATTTTTTTTTTTACAGATCATATTTGGTTGCATAGTAGGTGTCTCATGAGACCCCTTGTTGGTTGACTGGAATTTGTACCATGATGATATGCAAAAACTGCATAATTGTAGAGAAAATCCCAAGCCTTTTAGATTAGTTTGTCCTTTGAACAGAAGGGGATTTCTGTGGTTTGTTATGATCTTGTCTCTATCTCTGTTTGAGTGTTTATTGTCACATACTTTGTTGTCAAGTTGTTTGTTGAATGCTCGTGTGTGGCTTGTTTTGATTTCTTGGATAGGTTCTCTTTCTATATGATAGTTTCTGTGAAGTTGGGCAGAGAACCCAATAGATATAGAGAGATCGAGTAGTGTTTTCCATTGGTTGCATTACTTGTCATTGTGTAACCATTTTTCATTACTAGATATACCCTCGTAGGTGAGATTTGGGTGATATCTTGGTAGAGACATTGGAGTGGGATGATCCAGGCTCACTTCCAACTTCCTAGAACCCCTTTGCTTGTTGATTCTTGATGGTTGTTCATTTTACATTTGTATTTATTGCTTACAACAATAACTTTTTCATTCTAATTGGAAAAAAGAACCAAAATATCAAAAAAGAAAAAAAATTGTTGCATGCTTGTTTCCTTTTGAAGAATTAGTGAAAGAGCACATTTAAGATCATTATTTGGTTTCAGATCTGGGTTGCTTGTTGGTTGCTTGGTGTGTGTAAGGTTGTGCTTCTAAAGTTTGCAAATAAAAAGAAAAGTCTCTTTCCCTCCCATAGATAGATTTCATTGAAGAAAAAATTGCATTATCATCCTTGCATTGCTTGGTTGGGTGAAGAGTCAAAACACCACTAAAGTTTCATCCGCTACCTCTGGACTTAAGCAATAGCCATGAAAATAAAATACATAAAAATCAATTAGAAAATTTTCTTTTATAGTGGACCAACACTAGACATGCTCAGGGCCTTGGATTAGGATTGGAGAATAAACTCTCCAAGGCCTCAAAATGAAACTTAAGAGTCACTAAAGAGATAAATTAATTCTTGCAACCGGTGTGTGGGGAACCTCCTATAACACAGGAGTTAAGAACAAAGTCACATCAGAGCAAGTAGAGAGATTACCCCTCTCTACTTGTTTTGGTGTTTGCAGTACCGCTTTGATTGCTACATATATAAGGGTTTTGTTGGTTAACACCTTTAGAGCTTCGGGCCTAGTTACCCTTCCCTTATGTGTGGTCAGACCTGCAATTGTTTGCTTGAACATTAATTGTTAGGTGGTATCCTTAGTGAACTTTCCTAGGAAGCCACATAGGTGACTATAGGTGGGACGTGCCTGTAGTACCCAAGGTAGAAATTCATTCATAGTCTCAATTCCCCCAGATGGTGCCCACCCTTATAAAGAGTACTTGCACCAGTCAAGGTTGTTTTGGATAGATAATCATAATTGCTCCTCATACCTTCTCTAGTCAATCTTGTGGGGACTTCATCTCCCCCATAGAGTTGATTTTAGGAAGGCCTCTCATCCAATTGGTTTTCTTGCTATTATCCTAGATTTTATTAGGGGTGTGCTCTTGGATTTTGAGTCTGGGATGGCCCTAGGTTGAATTGTGTTTGAATTTTCATTTATTACATTCACCGTGGGTAAATTACTGTGTGGGTCCCGTTGACTATGAGGACTTGAGCCAATCATGAATATGCAACCACGTCTAAAGAAACTCGAGATAGAAGAGAAATACTTTGAAGGGAATCAAATTTGGTTTTACGAGACTAATTTTTTTGAAGTAGAAGTGGTAGACGAATGTCCTCCACAAAATTTTAAGCCTTCTTTGACTAAGCTAGACGCCCCTATACTTGTCCAAGTAAGGGAAATTTTTAGTGAGCCTTTCTCTTTGTTTAGTCATCCTCCCACCATGTCAGGACTGAGTGTTTCTTCTAGTGTAGCTGATCCTACAAGCACATCATCAAGTAGGATTGGGGGAAATCCCCTAGGGGGCATCCCCATGATGTTCAAATTTCCACCCCTTAGCTCCATTGGACCTACACCATCCATACCATTCTCTATATCTCCCTCGATCTGGGGGACACTGACTGTGTCATCATTTCCATCTGCTACTTTACCTAGCATTTCTACACCCATCCCGTCTATCTCGATGCCCACCTTTGGATCTTCTTCTGGTGGGGGGTCGAGCCTTGGTTTCAACATGGGGGGTGGAACTCATTCCACTTACACAATTCCTATGAACAACCCATTATAGTTAGGTGCTAGATCACCTTTCAGATGGAACATTCCTAATGATTTTAGGGTTGTCCCTAGTCAGGATGGGGGAAATAGTACATCAGGAGGTTTTAACTTTCCTTGGGTAAGCACACCCTTCCGTGGGGGTACATCCCTTGGGGATAAATTTTCAGCCTAGGGAGGTTTTCCCTTTGTTAACACATCCAGTCCTGTGGGTTTCTTCCCTGGGACTAACTTTGGGAATTTTTTTCCCGAAGGGTCCACATTTACCTTTGGGGGAAACCCCTCTAGGGGAATGTTTGATCCTAGGAGAAACACTTCTCCTAGAAGTGCCACCATCCTAGGGGGAACTCACCCTTCAGGAGATCCCAAACCCTCCAATAGTACCAATATAAGGGGGAAGGCAAGGTCCATCTGCGACAACAAATACTTCACCTACCTCCCAGTACTCATTCACCCCATTACCTTTCCTTGCAACATTAGACTTACCTGATTTTTTTTGGTTGATGAATGATGCCATTTCCCATGATTCGTCATGGGTGGCCATGCCTTCCAAGCTACCTTCAAATATCCCAAAATTCGACAGAAATCCAAGAGAGGATCCCTCCACACACATCATGACATACCATTTATGGGCTCATCCAAATCGTTGATGGATGATAATGTGAGGCTATGTATTTTCCAAAGATCCCTGAACGAAGTTGCTGCCAAACAATATATTGAATTAAAAGATAGTTCCTTTAAAATCTTCAATGACCCAATAATGGAATTCTTAACGCATTACCGATTTCCCGTTCAATATGAAATAGGAATGAAGCTCTTGACTTCACTGCTTCAAGTTAATTCTGCTCACATTTCCGATCATACACATGAGTGGAGATGAAGCCATAGGATGGTTAAGACTCACATTACAGACAAACTCCTTATGGAGTGGTTCACCAATTCCCTCCTACCACCCATTTCCATAGATGTAGCTATGGCCAGGGTGACCATCGTGGAGGAGGCCATTTTGCATGCCAAACACTTGGACTTGATCTATTCATAGTGGGGTACACTTTATGATATCATCCCAAATTCTCCTCAGCCATTGATTGATCCAAGGAAACCAAACCCAAGACCCCATGTTGATGGCATGGTTGGTTCCATTTCACATGCCTCGATAAACCAATTAGCTGATCAAATGGGTTAAATGTCCATTAAGTCACATCCATCAGTGTTTGGTACTGGTTCTCAAACTACTGTGGTCCCTTCTCATACCTCCAAGGTGAATTTGGTGCAGTCCATGGAACCGAATAATCCTCAACAACCTGGAGGCAAGAAGAAAAGGAACAAAAAGAAAAATTCCAATACTGAGAAAGGAACCGCCTCCACCCAAGTCACCCAGGAGGGAGGAACTAAAGAGAAAAAGAAGAGTAATTTTCCCTACATGATTTGTGGGGAGGGACACCCTACTCACCAGTGTCCTTGAAAGGATGAGGTCCATCACTTCTTGGAACAACAATGCCCCACCAATAGCCTACTGTATTAACCCATCCTTTCCACTCTCAACCTCAAAACATGGGTGCCACAAATCCTGCCTCTCCGCAAGGGGGCATGGAAGGTACCCCTCACCATGAGGGGTCTTACTTGAATGCTTCTATCTATATGTGTGACCACATGATCAAATTGAAAATGTGAGCTAAGAACTATGACACATTTGAGCTTGTCCCTGCTATGGATGAGCCAAGATATTGCTCTTCCCTTCGAGAAAACTTCTTTTGATGCACTACTTAACCCTTGAAGGGAATTATTCAATGCAAGATACACAATCCCAAAAAATTGGTCACCCACAACTATAGTATTGTGGAAGACTTGGCCCACGCACCATGTGCCATGTCTACCCTCGAAGTTCTCCAAAACTTCCCAATGCAGGGGAAAGCCTTGTTGTCATCCATAGCCGAGGTTGATCCCTCAGAGTTGAGTTTGATGACCTTTGATTTTTCTCAAGTTACACATAGGCTCTCCCATCAATTATCCTTCCATATCAAGGTGAAAATGAAGGGTAAAAACATCTTTTGAACAATGGTTATTAGACCCTTGACTTGCATAAAGTCTATTTCTTGTTGGAAGCCCAATGGATCCCCTAAGATCGACATGTCTGTGACACTATTCAAAGAATTCGATGGAAACATGTTCTAGCCTCATGGAATAATCATCACCTTACCCATCGAGTGATGTAACCCCCTTCCCTCCAAAGGGTTGCTTGACCTCCCAGTCTAGTATCATTCAAGTCATTGAACCGAATGGCTCGTCGAGCTCTTGATGGGAACCAAATTAACTTAACACAGTCCCTTCTACCTTTTCGGCACAGTTTGTGTGGAAACCACAAACCCTCTCCTTAGCGATTTTTAATTCTTAACGCCAATGAGCACTAGCTCTCTATGCTAGGATCCCCCCTTGATGTGACCATGGACTACGACTATGGGCCAGCTCCCTTTACGACTCCATGCTTTAGAACTTTCATGAGCTGCTTACTCTCCTTTTCCCGATTCTTGAATTGACGAATTCTTCAAGACCAAATCTACGGTCCACGTTCTCCTCGTGCTCGATGACTGATATTGAATCATGAGTTCGGGTTTTGCGAGTCCTCTCTCCTCTCAACTCTATCATTCCCGATTTGTGAATCAATGAAGTACTAATTTCTCTCCACGTGTCCTATCTCAATGGACGACCGATATTGTTTCGACTCCTAGATCTTCGAGTATTCTTTCCTTGAAATTTCTCCAAAGTACGTGGATCTCCGCCATGCGTCCTTATGGATCCAACGGTCCAGAATCACTCCGCACTTCATTCTTTGTGAAGTTTGAATTGTTCTCCTTGCAATTTTTTCGAAGTCCGAATCCTCGAACTCTCGAGTCTACTTCCACCTGTCTACCTGGACGATGGATGGTTTTATGGTCTTCGGGACTTCGGCAAGTCCTCGAATCCTCTTCACACTTGGCACACTTTTCCCTTTTGAGACTTAGTCTATTATCAAACTTCTTCTACACTCTTCGCAGAGTTCTGCGCAGGCTCTTCTATGTATTTTCTCGGCTTGAAAACCTTCAAGGTTCCTCCGTTCCTCTATGTCCTTCAGTGAACTTTCTCATGCCCTCCTGGCGGTTTCTCTCTCTCCCTCCTGAGCTTGTAATATGGACTTATAGTCTCCTCAATGCACTCCTTATGCTTGACCAATATTTTCGACGGTTTCTCCCTTAGCCTACCTGAGTATCTTAAGGAATATTTTTTCCTTTGTCGATGCACTCTTGCAAAGCCTTCCTTCCTCAGAGTGTTCAACAACCCTGGGGTTCTCTTAAGGATTCGAACACTTCCAACCGTGTTTCTCTTCTATGCTCTCGTACTTTCTCTATGCCCTCCTGGGAAAGTTTTTCAGAGTGTTCAACAACTTTGAACTGTGGCCTACACAATATTTCTTTCCAAGGTACTTAACTACCTTGAAATTTCCTCCCAAGTCTATGAATTATCCTGGTGTGCCTTCCTGGCAATTTATCTTGTGACTCCACTGAGTTCAGACACACACTCTTTGCGTTAGCTCACAGAGTTTCCACACTCTATCACACACTCCTTCCACTTAGCCTAGAGAATGAGACTTAATTCAACACACTTACAGATATAAAATTGTATCTCTATTCGTGCAGATGATTTCTAACATTCATCTATAATTCAAATGCATACAAATGACATTCACCACAAAATATCCATTACATAGAAATTGATAACAATAAAAATGATCATTTTCTATTAATGGAAGAATGATCATTACAATATGGGAGTCCCAGCTACAATTAAGTCTCGACCCTTTGTGTTTCTCTCCCTATCTCCTATGCATTTCTCTTGGCTTACAATGGTTTTTTCATCAAAATTCCATCCTTTTTTACCGGGAATACAATACAAATATTTATATAAGAGGGGCTCAACGAGCTTCCTTCCAAGCTAAGCTAGTGGTGTCAAATCACCATTCAAAAATGCCTGTTTAATGGGAAAATTATAATGATGGAAATCTGGTCCAAATCAGATGCAGATCCCTCCTAGCGTCAACCACTTTATGGCGACCTTATCTCCAGCTTGTGTGAAGGCACAACTTGGCTCTTCCAACCTGTCGGCATTAATTTGTTTTGATGACGCCTTAAATTCTCGAAGGAAAAATGAGAGGGTGGCACCTCTCCCTTTCTTGAATTAACACCATGTGTGTCAATCGGCTGGTGCGTGCTGAGGTGGGGCGATGCTCCTACATAATATTCCATGGCTACGAAAATCATGAGCTCCTACTCATGAGTTTTCCATCTCAGCTGAAATCCTCTTGGATCCCAAAATTTCTCGTGGAGTTGTCTTTATGCTCCTCTACTTCTCTACTGCTGCTCCTGCATCTTTTCTGTGGCTCGTGCAGGATCCTATATGTCCAGCTTCTCCTTTCTGACTGCTCCTTAAGCTGACTCCAACATTAGCTTCCTTATCTCCTCAACCACCTCGTCTAGCTGCTCCATTGGTTGGATCTTATTTTGTAGGATAGCTTGCTGCACTTATTCCTTGTCAATGGATAAATCACATCGATCTCCCAAGTTATCTTCTCCATCTCTTGTGGCCTTAACTTTCCACTCTGCTGCAACTTCCACTCTTGCAGGATTCTCATTATTGGGCTGCTTCTAAGTTTCTCCTTCCGACATATTTTCTCATGTCAGCTTCTCTTGTGCTGGTTCAACTCCAACTTCCTCCAGCTTCTCCTCATGCTGGTATTCATCTCCCTCTTCTATTGCATACTTCAGTTTTTCAATCATCTCTTGTCCAGCTGTTGGACACACCTACCACACTTAGAGGGGGGGTGAATGAGTGTGGGGCTCTTTTTCCCAAAACTTCCCTCTTGCAAAAAAACTCATCAATTAGCATTCAACATTTATTCATTACCCATT
>SNQJ01S0153031.1:0-22827 GCA_010110895.2 Picea sitchensis | reverse complement strand
GTAGCGCCACTGTGTTGCACCCGTATACCAATTCTTCCCTCTATGGAATATTGCGCAACGCTTTACATAGTGCCACTGTGTTGCGCCCTTGCATGCAACTTCTATTCTCTGTAAGATATTACACAACGCCTTTACGTAGCGCTACTTATGTTGAGTCTGCATATAGGTTTGGGTAGCATTGCCAAAACGTAGCACCTTTGAATCTAGAACATGTGCAGAGCAGTTTGTGTCCTTCCATGATGACAAAACCATTCTAATTAAGTGCCTTGACTATACCATAGGTAGTGCCATTTACCACTGAGTGAAGCTAGCACTTAGCAAAAACTCAAAATCCATATAGATAAAATCCTAGAATCATGTATAGATGGCAGAGATAGTATTTGCATATTAGTTAGCCCTCCCAAAAAAGAACAATCCCAAAAAATGGAGTTTGCCCCTTACCAACTATTTTTTTATCTTGACACTTAGCCTCACACTCTTTCTGGTAGATAGAGTATCTTCAATTGACTCAACATAATTCTTCTTCTTAGCACTGGTAGGCTTTGTAAGTGTAGTTGTGCTCTCCTTATCTATTGGTTTGTCATCTTCAATGGCAGCCTCAACCAACACCTGTAAATTCCTTTGGGCTACCTCATCTTGGAAATGTTGTAGTTCTGCCTTTAGCTTCCTGTTCTGAGCCTGGAAGCCTCTGTTCTTCCTGTAGAGGTTCTGGAGCTGCCTATGAAGGGGTTGAGCCCTTCTTGCTGCAAATCTTGCCAAGTCAAGGGTATGACTATAGCCATTCATAAGCTCTATCATCTTGGATCTGTCATATATGGCTTCCTTTTTCAATTTATCCACTTCTTTTCTTGACTCCTTAAGTTGTCTGATAAGTCTCTTGAAGGTCTGACCACCAAGGGGGCTAGGGACATGCACAATCTCAATGGGCTTCTTCTCGTCCTCTTCTTTCATCCATATAGGAATTTTCTTGTGTGTTTCATCAGCCTTCTCAAAACTTTTTCCTTTATGCTTCTTCTCTTGCACAACAACTTCTTCTTTGTTCTTCACAGGATTTTCAAAGTCTTTCACAAAGAATTCATCTTTCCTCTCCAAAGTTCTTTTGGTACCTTTACCCTTCCTTTTCTGTACAGGGGTTTCTTGTTTCTCTTCTACAGATTTTTTTGGTATTTTTACCCTTCTTCCTCTGAATAGGGGTTTTTGATTTCTCCTCCATAGGATTTTTAATGCTTTTTCCTTTCTCCTTATGCATAGGGGTTTCTAGTAAAGACTGCTCTTTGAAAACCTCCTTAGGAACTGATGACCTAGTGAAAGGTCTTTTACCCTTGATTTCGATTGCTAGAGGAGAAGAGGGAAAGAGAAGCTTCTTCCCTCTCTCAGATGTCAACTTGGTAGAGGAAGGAACTTCCTCTAACCCTGGTGGAGGTGGGGGTGAGAAATCTCTGTGTGGAGAAGGACAAACTTCCTCCTCAACTTCCATGACCTGCTTGCTGATCTCTGAAACAGGAGCTCTACCCTTTCTCTTCTTGCTAATACGTGCTTAGTACTGGTGGATGTTGAAGGATCTGCAATCTGTGATTGGGGAGTAGGTTCTAGGTCTAGCTTGGAGTGAGAAGTAACCGAAAATTTCTCCCATGAAATCTCTTTCTTTCCCAACTCTTCATAGACTAACATTCTGATAAATCCAGAGTGGAAAATGCTAGAATCCACATCCTTATATTTGTCTTGCACCCTATCTGACATTTTACGTATACTTCTCAACAGGTAGTAAGGAACATTCATCTCAATCTTACCAGTAAAATGTAACAACAACCTCATGTGGTAGTGATACAAGGTGTTAAATCTCCCTTCACAAGTAAAACATCTCTGTATGATTTTCAAAATTCTATCAAACTACTCAGTCGGTTGATTTCTTGGCATACTCTTAGAAAATTCATTGGCTCAATATTCAGGCTTGAAGAGATATTTAACAAAGGGTGAACTCAAAACCATAGCCTTGAATCACTTTTCACTTGAAATGGGAATCCTTGTTGCAACTGAGATGGAGGCTTCAGTCACCTCAAATTCCAAATCCCCAACTCTGGTTTTCTTGCCATCAAAATTTAATGCAAATTGTTTTGCTACCTCTAGATGGCCTCTCTGCATGTTCTGGCAGAAAGAGACGCATCCTTCTCTTTGAAATATCTCCCTTGCCATGGGCTCTGTGTCAAAAAGGCACATGTCCACAGGTTCTATCCTAACTATCTTGCCACCTTTGTGTGCTTTCTTCGATTGAGGGGTCTCCATGACTCAAAATGAGGGTTCTTGAGAGGCTTAAGGGATGTCAATGACCAGAAAGCTTCAATTCAGTGTTTCAAATGCACAAATATGACAGTGCTTAGAAAGCCAAGCTTGACTATGGGAAACAAACCTTTAGACTTGTACAGGATTTTTAGAGTGTAGACTGTGAAGGGGTAATCTGAAATGGCTCTTTGTATAGGATGAAAGGGAGCAAGGACAACAGAGAGGGTTTGAGCAGTGCCTCTGGGTAGCGCAACACATACACAGAGGATATGTTATTACAAGCCTGCGACTTCAATGGTTAAACAAAACAACAATAATCAGACCATGGACACAAGCAAGGACATTTACAGGTATGCAATTATGGCTCCCTTACTACCCTGTAGGCTTAACAGACCAAAAACTTGAGCAGAAATTTCCTATGAAAATTAATATTCAAAGGAGGCTGCACAGGATACCTGTAAAGTCGACACCTATCGATATCTTCAGCGTGATCTTAGGATGAAATTGAGGAAACTTCGGCCCTAGAATCTCTCACAGCATCAGATTTAGTTGACATGTGGTCGCCTGATCGAAACCAACAAACTTACGCAGCACAACATTGTTGAACTTTTCAAAATTTAGAAACCGTTACCAAGGATCATAAATGCAAGATCTTTTGGAGGCACTTTAACCGACTTCTGGCACTGAAAAAAAGGGACATGGTCTTAGTCGTGGCAATCATGACTTGGAGTGGATGGATGATAAACGTGACATGCGCTACGGAACTGCCTGATGAGTAGGAAGTGCTTCTAAATCAAAAAATGATTGGATAGGTAAGCGAGTACAATGAGTCATGCTTACTAGGTCATGAGTGAATAGGAAGAGGTGTCACATCAGTTTAGCAATGGGAGGGATCGATTTAGGGACAAGTCATGAAGGGGAACAAAAATGAGTCATGAGCTAAAGAGGTTCTAGAACCATCAACCAAATTGAGTACCAAAGAAGAACTATGACTCAAAACTTTAATCTTCTAAGGTGAACCTAACATCAAACTTTAAGAGGATGAGGCTCAAAAAAATAAAATCTAAGGCTTAAAAAAGTATGAATCAAACTAAAGACCCAGGGCAACTTAGTGTGATAACATTAGCTCCAAAAGGAATGGCATGCCCCTTGCGGGCTGCCAAGAATGAGTAGATTTAGTGCCTTATTCTAGGGCTATGGGGTCAGTTATTGGAACAAAAATAAAAATAAAATGATATTTACAATGACATGAAGAGCCATTCAAGGCTCAAGAAAAGTACTTTTTCAAGAAATACCCATTTACAGGGTCACCAAAAACTTCTTCATTCTCCATATCCTGCAACTTGAAAGTGTTATTAGAGAATACCTCAGATATTTTGAAAGGACCGGTCCATACAGCTTCAAATTTACCATGCTTGCCTTTATCTTTCCTTGGTGCATCCCACTTGAGCACCAGATCGCCCAATTGAAAATCCTCTTTGTTCACCTTCTTGTTGAATGCTTTCTTGATCTTCAGTTGATGATGATATGATTTATCTACAAGCTGCTCCCGGATTTGCTGCACTTCAACCAGCTGCTGAATCCTCTTGATCATATCATTCAACTCCCCTTGATAATCTTGGAAGATTTTTTCCATAGGCAAGACAAGCTGAGCAGGGAAAATGGCCTCAACTCCATACACCAGTTGGAAAGGAGAAAGACCCAAGACCCTCTTTGTTGTCACTCTGTCATCCCATAAAGCAAACTTGAGTTTTGAATCCCATGCCTTTTTTTTATCCTCCAACAACTTTTTAATGATTTGTAGAAGGCTTTTTTTGGAGGATTATGCAAGCCCGTTCCCTTGGGGGTAGTAAGGGGTAGAGTGAATCAATGTGATCCCAAACTGTTCACAAAACTGAATCAATGGTTCAGCCTTGAAAGATGCATCATTATCAGTGACAATTTTGTTCTGGCAGCCAAACCTCACCATAATGTCTTCAAGGAAACCAATGATCACTTTGTGGGAAACCTTCCTAGTAGGAATAGCCTCTATCCACTTAGTGAAGTAATCTTTGGCAGTCAAGATCCATCTATGTTGGCCGTTGGAAGCGGGATGAATTTCCCAGATAAAATCTAGGCCCCACTGTTGAAAAGGTCTTGAAGCTGCTACAGGCTTTAATGGAAATGACTTAGATTGCTGCTTTCCAGAACATTTCTGACACTTATGACATGCTCTGATCTTAGCACAAACATCTTTGAACAGACTAGGCCAAAAATACCCAACCCTGAGAATCTTGTAGGCAGTGGTCCTCCAAAAATGATTTCCCCCCACACAAACTGTCATGAAAATCAGCCATAATCTTTTGGGCTTCTTGTGGGTCTAGGCATCTCGACAACACTCCTAATGGGTCCTTCCAATACAAAATTTGATCAACCAAGCAATACTTTATTGATTTGAGTTTTAATGCTCTCACCTTGTTTTTTTACATACCATTTGGAGGCTGTAAATTCTACAAGAAGAATATGATGTCTGTGTACCAGCTACAATTTGCCAATGCAAGGATGACTTGAGAACCTTCGTCGTTTAATTCAGCTTGCTTCTTTTCTGAACATGAGCTAATGAAATTTATTCCCAAGGTTGAGCAATTTGATTCGGCCAACAACTTGGCTAAACCCTCGCCTTTAACTAATTTTGTAGGCTTAATTTCCAAATCGAATTCAAGGATCTTAGCAATCTACTTGCTGCGTTTTCCGTCAATATCAGGCTAAATTAAAATTTCCTTTACAGTAGCTGATGGAACATAAGCAATGACCTTTGAATGCAACACATAAACTTTGAATGATTTAAGAGATTTAACCAATGCATAAGCTTTCTTATCCATGATGTCATACTTTAGCTCAACATCTCTCAATGCCCTGCTGAAAAAGGAAATGGGCTGCTCTAAGCCTTTAGCGTTCTTCTGCAATAGGACTGTTGCTACTGTATCAAAAGAGGAAAAGAAAAAAATAAGAAAGTCCTTGGAGTAGTCTGGGCTGATAAGAACCAGGGCTTCAGTTAAGGATTTCTTTATCTGATCAAAAGAATCACGGGACTTAGCAGTCCAATTGATTTCATTACCCTTCCTCAACATGGCAGTGATATATTTAACCAACTCAACAAAATTTGACACAAATCTTCTCAAAAAATTGATTTTTCCCAGAAAAGACTGAACCTCTTTTTTGGATCTAGGAAGGGACAATGTTTGTATAGCTTCCACCCTATTGGAATCAATCCTCACCTCTTCAGCCGATACAATATGTCCCAACGATTTCCCCTCTTTCATGGAAAATAATGACTTTTTCGGATTCAAAGAGAGACCAAATTTTCTGCATTTTAAGAAAACCTTTCTTAAATGATCACAATGTTCTTTATCAGATTGAGAGAACATTGTTATGTCATCTAAATAGATAACAAAAAACTTGTCCTTCTCTCCAATAAATTTTATATCCATAGCTCATTGAAAGGTCGCCCCTGCATTCATCAAACCAAAGGGCATCTTGTCGTACATGAATGTACCCCAAGGAGTGGTAAAGGCTGTCTTCTCTCTATCTTCTGGAAAAACAGATACCTGATTGTATCTAGAAAAACCATCAACCATGGACATCCTGGCTGCTCCTGTTACCTTCTGTAGTATGTGCTCCATCTTGGGAAAAGGGTAATTATCCTTTTCTGAGCTTCTGTTCATATTTCGAAAATCAACACAAAGTTTGATTTCTTCATTCTTTTTTCTCACTGGGACCAAATTGACCACCCATTCGGAATACCTCAAATGAATGATAATTTTTGCATCTAAAATCTTTTTTACCTCTTTCTCCATGACAGGCAGCAACATAGGATTGATTTGCCTCAAATTTTTCCTGAAATGTTTGTTGTCTTCTTTCAATGGAATCTTGTGCTCTATAATTCTCGTGTCATAAGTTCTGAGATCCTCATAAGTCCAGGTGAATATGTCAGCAAATTCCTTCAACAACCTAGTATATTCTACCCTTTGTTTTTCTGACAGGCTGGTTGACAATTTGACATATTTTGGATTCTCTTCAGTGCCCAAGTTGCACTCAGTTATATCTGCATCATCGGTGGATACCTTCCCTTTCAATGCTACATCATTTTTGTCAAATAATATTTCCAAAGGAACTAGTCCTTTTGGAATATGATTGCTAGGTAGCTGCATAATATGATGATTAGCAATTTTATTGAGGAAAACATCATCATGAGGAGTAACTTCTGAATCATAATATTGGTCAATGTGTAATGTAGAAAACTCATTAACAAACTCAAGGAAATTTTTAAGTTCTAAATCATCTTCAAACACCTTCCAATATTTTACATTGTCCAGTATAGAAGGCCTGTACTTGAATTCTACATCATACTTGATTTTAGGTGGTATAGGAATTATGAAGTTGCTTGCTGATACAGCCAAAGAATCAGCCATGATATTCTCTTCTCTAGGAATGAATCAAATGTTGAAAGCTAGGAAAAAAATGTCCACCAAATCCCAAACTTCATTTTTGTAAGCTCTAAGCCTAAGATGCTTAGTTTGGTAAAGATTTTTAATATGATGGACAATCAACTCAACATCCCCAAATACTGATAGATCTTCAATTCCCCTGTCCTTTGCAGCCCTCAATTCAAGGATAAGAGTTTCATACTCTGCCACATTATTTGTGGTTTCAAATTCTAGCTTGTATGACAGAGATATATTCTCTTTAGCAGGTGAAACAAATACCACTCCAGCACCAACACCTTCCCTTGATGAAGCTCCATAAAAGAACATCTTCCACACAGAGGTGTTCGGAGAGGAAACTTCACAAAAGGTAGTAGGTTATTTTTTTTATTTCGAGGGGAGGTTCCAGATCATCAGTGAACTATAGAATGCTAGATCCCAAATCAGTGTTAAGAGAGAAAATGGGATGATTGGGAGGGTTTTCTTTGTCACTGATTATGTAGGAAAACTGAGCTTCTCTGTAGAGTCTTTTATGCTCCCCCCCAAACACAGGAATGGTAGCATATGATAGGTCCATCTGTAAGGTTCCCCCAAGTCTTTTTATCCAAGATCTTGACAAAAACATCTCGAACATGGGGGGAACATCAACCACTACGATATCCATGGCTATGATTTTCATGGGTAGTTGAAATAAAGACACAACCATATCTTTAATAACCCCAAAACACATTACTTTCCTACAGTCAAAAGAATATAAATCATGATAGGCCCTTGTGACTTCTAACCCAAGTTCATCCATAACAGATTTTGGCATGAGATTGTGGGATGCCCCTGAATCCAACAAGAAGTTGTGAAGCACCTTATCATGAATGTTCAGTGACTTATAGAAAGGAGGGGATGAATAATCCCTATCCTCTATCAATGGACCTAAGATCACTGTTGGTTTCTCATTTTGCAGGTTTACTAAATCAATAGAACTTGGAGGGGCTTCGGGTTGTAACATTTTGGCTAGATATTTTCTAAAATATTCATTTTTTATCAGTTCCAAAAAGGGTATAGGGATCTTCTTTTTGGGCAGGCTGTTCAGGGACATCAATTTTTTCTTCATTCTTTTTAGATCTTAGATTATATCTATTAGAATTTTCTTTTGCTTTTTCTCCCTTGCTTAATTCATTTATCTGGACATCCATTGAGGATTGCTCATAAGGGGATTAAGTCAAGTGTGGACATGGGGATGTGTAACATAGGCAGTGAATCTCGGGATCAACTTCTACCTCCTCTTCTTCTTAATCAACAACCAAATTGTTTTGAAAATGAGCTTGCATCCTCTGATCATCTCTCTCTCTGTTTCTATTATCCCTAGGAAGAATCTGGGGAACATTGTTAGGCCTTTTGAAGTTACCTCAATTATCAGTATTTTGAGTATTTCTATAGGTCTATTTTCCCTCTATTTTCAACTTGTCAATCTCAGTGGAAAGGTATTTTACTAACTTGGTAAGTTCATCTACTTGAGAATGGACAGAAGGAGAGTCAGAGGTCGAGGCTTCAGTTCTCCTTTTCCTTCTATCCCTATCATATTTTCCTCTGAGTTTATCAGATGACACTATGTTGGATTCTACCTCCAAGGCATCATCTAATTTCATGTGAACTAAGGAGGGTGATCTTCTTTCTCTCAGCAGAAAGCAAAAATCGAAATCAAAGGCACTGGCATAAGTGATTTTTGCAGAGGTTTTGAGTGGGTTTTATCTCATCAAGAATCTTATTATACATTTTGTTAAATCTTTTAGAAAATTCAGAGACAAACTCTCCTTCTTTCCTCTTTAGGGATCCAAATTCGGTGATGTAGTACAAAAATTCTTTTTTGTCCCCCTACTGCCTCAAGAAGGCTTCATCTAATGCTTCAATGCCATTAATGGATCTAGGGGTCAAACCCCTAAACAACTTCGTAGCCTCACCGAACAGAATTTAGATGAAGAATCTCATCCATACATCCTCGTTTTAAATGTTTTGATTGTTTGCATAGTTGTAGAAGGCTGCAAGATGCTCCTTAGCAGTTATATCCTCTTCTCCAGTGAACTTGGGCATGTATTTCAAATAATCTCCAGGAGGGAGATCATTCACTGGTTGGGGTAAGACAAGAGGGGCATATCTTGCAGCCACTATGGAATCCATCCTATTGGCAGGGGGATTAACAACTGTCATTTGGTTTTGAGCTCTTGGTGAACAAGTAGGAGAAAGAGATTTGACTATGTGAAAATTAGGAAAAGGAGGAGAGTATGAAGGGGAAATTTCAGTTTTCACAGCAGAAGGCTAAGTCTTAGAAGAAGATGACAAGGTTGGTAACATAGGTGAAGTTTATTTTCTTTTGGCAGTAGAAGTTTTAATAGAAGGAGGGGTAGAAAAGCCTAAGGTAGGGAAATCTTCAAGACTATAAAGGATGAAACGCTTTTCAATGTCAGGCGAAGAAACAATATCAATGTTTTCTTCTTTAAAGTTAGTTTCAAAAGGAGAGTATTCGACAAGAAATTCTTGAAAAATAAGTTTCTTAGATACTTCAGCAGAATGTAAAGAAATCTTACCTTTTACAACAGCTGGAGTATATAGAGTGGAATCAAGAAACTGACCAGAAGCACTTGAAACAGTAGCAGAATTTTTTTTTTGAGAAGCTTTTCCCTTCTTTATAATCTTTTCTGGGTCATCCTCGAGTGGAACCAAAGGTAGCTGTGGATTTGATCTTGTATGTCTGCCTTTAGGCGCTAGAGGTGAATCAATGGAGTCGCCAGGTGCAAGATGCAATCTTCAAAATACTAAGTCCCAATGCACCTTGAGAGCTAGTAAGCATTGTGGTTCTATCCTAGGGAAAAGTCCTCAAATCGTTCCCCGTCAACGACGCCAAAAATGTTAGCACTAGGAGTCACCTTCTGATTGCAAGGAAGGTAAGACCAGTACCCATCAGGTTATATGTGAATGTATGAGTGTTTTAAAGAGTCAAATGGAAAAGACTTGAAATGATAATATCCTAAATCAGAAACAAGGTTAACATGTACCAACAAATAAGGTCTTGACTAACTTCAACTAGTAGTTTGGGAGTAAATGTGGATAGAGGGAAGACTTGAGTGAGAGGAATGTAAAGGCTACTGCAAACATCACGTCTACAAGAGCCCAAGGAAGAAAGTTTCTTCAAACACGATCTTCTTGAAATTAGAAACTAAGAAGCTAAATAAACATCATGACAATATAATGATCAAACATCCACCATAACATTATCACAGTTATCCATGTGAAACATTCAAAACATGAACATTTAGAATTAGAAGTATATAGGATAAAATAGAAGATGATTTCTATTAGTCAAAAAGTCTTAAGTACAGTACACAGTTAGATCATAGTCACTTCATCAAAAATATTACAGTCTGGGGAGCCTTGTTCAACCATCCGAACCTTCTAAAGAAATTGATCTATCTATTTGTAAAAAGAAAGGGATGCAACAACTGGAGATACGAGATGGCCTCTTTCCCTTGAAAATCTCTAAACATTTATTTATTCTTAACAACTCAGATAACAACCTATGCTATAAAACAGGGAAATGTTGGTGACTAATCCAATCATGATTTTAACTACTTTGATCCTCTTTTGCTGCTCAACTCCTATTTTTCCATGTGTCCTTTTAGAGCCTGTAGTTGTCCTCAGAATGCCAACTGCTACTTCTGTCATTTTCTCCATCATTAACTTATCCAAAGTTGTTGGCCTAGTCCTCCTAGATTCTTGGTGTTTGCTGGCAACTTCCTTGGGTAGCAACTATGGGTAGCACACCCTAAAACATAGCAAGGAGAGAAGGTATCACATGTAGGTAGCGCCACTGTGCTGCATATATGCACCCACATTTATCCTCTGTTGAAATATTAGGTAGCGCCCCTATGTTGTGCCTGTGTGTAATCCTTCTCCCTGTCAAATATTACGCAACACCTGTAGGTAGCGCCATTGTGTTGCACCCGTATATCAATTCTGTCCTCGGTGGAATATTACGCAGCGCTTTACATAGTGACACTGTGTTGGACCCCTGTGTGTAGCTTCTGTTCTCTGTAAGATATTACACAACACCTTTACATAGCACTACTTATGTTGAGTCAGCATATAGTATTGGGTAGCATTGCCAAAACACAATGTGTTTGAATCTAGAACATGTGCAGAGTAGTTTGTGTCCTTCCATGATGACAAAACCATTTTACTTAGGTGCCTTGACTATACCATAGATAGTGCCATTTACCACTGAGTGAAGCTAGCACTTAGCAAAAAATCAAAATCCATATAGCTAAATGCCTAGAAGCATTTATAGATGGCAGAGATCATATTTTCATATTAGTTAACCCTCCCAAAAAAGAACAATCTCCTTACCAAATATTTTGTCATCTTAACACTTAGCCTCACAATATTTCTGGTAGAAAGAGTATCTTCAATTGACTCAACAAACTTCTTCTTCATAGCATTGGTAGGCTTCTTCAGTGTAGTTGTGCTCTCCTTAGCTGCTGGTTTGTCATCTTCAATGGCAACCTCAACCAACACCTGTAAATTCCTTTGGGCTACCTCATCTTGGAAATGCTTCAGTTCTTCCTTTAGCTTCATGTTCTGAGCCTGGAAGCCTCTGTTCTACCTGTAGAGGTTCTGGAGTTTCCTATGAAGGGGTTGAGCCCTTCTTGCTGCAAATATTGCCAAGTCAAGGGTATGACTATAACCATTCATAAGATCTGTCATCTTGGCTCTGTCAGATATGGCTTCCTTTTTCAATTTAGCCACTTATTTTCTTTACTCCTTAAGTTGTATGATAAGTCTCTTGAAGGTCTGACCACTAGGTGGGCTAGGGACATGCACAGTCTCAACGGGCTTCTTCTCGTCCTCTTCTTCCATCTATACAATAATTTTCTTATGTGTTTCATCAGCCTTCTCAAAATCTTTTCCTTTATGCTTCTTCTCTTGCACAACATCTTCTTCTTTGTTCTTCACAGGCGTTTCAAAGTCTTTCACAAAGACTTCATCTTTCCTCTCCAAAGGTCTTTTTGTACCTTTACCATTCCTTTTCTGTACATGGGTTTCTTGTTTCTCTTCTACAGATTTTTTGGTATTTTTACCCTTCTTCCTCTAAATAGGGGTTTTTGATTTCTCCTCCACAACCTTTTCAATGATTTTTCCTTTCTCCTTATGCATAGGGGTTTTTGGTAAAGACTTCTCTTTGAAAACCTCCTTAGGAATTGATGACCTAGTGAAAGGTCTTTTACCCTTGATTTCGACTGCTGGAGGAGAAGTGGGAAAGAGAAGCTTCTTCCCTCTCTTAGATGTCAACTTGGTAGAGGAAGGCACTTCCTCTAACCCTAGTGGAGGTGGGGGTCAGAAATCTTTATGTGGAGAAGGAAAAAATTCCTCCTCAACTTCCATGACCTGCATGTTGATCTCTAAAACAGGGGCTCTGCCCTTTCTCTTCTTGCTAATACCTGATTTAGTACCGGTGGATGCTGAAGAATCTGTAATCTGTGATTGGGGAGTAGGTGTTGGGTCCAACTTGAAGTGAGAAGTAACCACAAAATTCTCCCATGAAATCTCTTTCTTTCCCAACTCTTCAGAGACTAACATTATGATCAAGTAAAATATCTCTGTATGATTTTAACAATTCTATCAAAGCTCTCGATCAGTTGATTTCTTGGAATACTCTTAGATGACTCATTGGATCGATATTCAGGCTTGAAGATATCTTTAACAAAGGGCGAACTCAAAACCATAGCCTTGAACCACTTTTCACTTGAAATGGGAATCCCTATTGCAACTGAGATGGAGGGTTCAGTTACCTCGAATTCCAAATCCCCAGCTCTGGTTTTCTTGCCATTAAAATTTAATGAAAACTATTTTCCTACCTCTGGATGGCCTCTCTGCATGTTTTGGTAGAAAGAGAGGCATCATGCTCTTTGAAATATCTCCCTTTCCATGGGCTCTTTGTCAAAAAGGCGCATGTCCACGGGTTCTGTCCTAACTATCTTTCCACCTTTGTGTCCTTTCTTCGATTGAGGGGTATCCATGACTCAAATTGAGGGTTCTTGAGAGGTTTAAGGGATGCTAATGACCATAAAGCTTAAATTCAGTGTTTCAAATGCACAAAGATGATAGTGCTTAGAAAGTCGAGCTTGACTATGGGAAATAGACCTTTAGACTTGTACAGGATTTTTAAAGTGTAGACTGTGAAGGGGTAATCCGAAATGGCTCTTTGTACAGGATGAAAGGGAGCAAGGAAAACAAAGAGGGTTTGAGTAGCACCTCTGGGTAGCGCAATGCATACAGAAAGGATAGGCTATTACAGACCCGCGACTTCAATGGTTAAAGAAAACAACAGTAATCAGACCATGGAAATGGGAAAGGACATTTACAGGTATGAAAACATGGCTCCCTTACTACCCTGTAGGCTTAACAGACCATAAACCTGAGCACAAATTTCCTGTGAAAATTAATATGCAAAGGAGGCTGCAAAGGATACCTGTAAATTCAACACCTGTCGAGATATTCAGTGCAATCTTAATATGAAATTGAGGAAACATCGGCCCTAGAATATCTCACAGCATCAGATTTAGTTGACATGCAGTTGCCTGATCAGAACTGACAAACTTACGCAGCGCAACACTGTTGAACTTTTCAAAATTTAGAAACCGTTACCAAGGATCATAAATGCAAGATCTTTTGAAGGCACTTTAACTGACTTCTGGCACTGAAAACAAGGGACATGGTATCAGTCGTGGAAATCATGACTTGGAGTGGATGGATGATAAATGTGACAGGCGCTACAGAAGTGTCTGATGAGTAGGTAGCACTTCCAAATCAAAAAATGATTGGATAGGTAAGCGAGTACAATGAGTCATGCTTATTAGGTCATGAGTGAAGAGGAAGATGTGTCACATCAGTTTAGCAATGCAAGGGATCGATTTAGGGACAAGTCATGAAGGGGACCAAAAATGAGTCATGAGCTAAAGAGGTTCTAGAACCATCAAACAAATTGTGGACCAAACAAGAACTATGACTCAAAACTTTAGTATTCTAAGGTGAACCTAACATAAAACTTTCAGAGGATGAGGCTCAAAAAATTAAAATCTAAGGATTAAAAAAGTATTATTCAAACTAAAGACCCAAGGCAACTTAGTGTGATAACATTGGCTCCACGATGGCATGCCCCCTGCGGGCTGCCAAGAATGAGTAGATTTAGTGCCTTATCCTAGGGCTATGGGGTCAGTTATTGGAACAAAAATAAAAATAAAATGATATTTACAATGACATGAAGAGCCATTCAAGGCTCAAGAAAAGTACTTTTTCAGGAAATGCCCATTTACAGGGCCACCAAAAACCTCTTCATTCTCCATATTCTGCAACTTGAAAGTGTTATTAGAGAATACCTCAGAGATTTTGAAAGGACCGGTCCATAAAGCTTCAAATTTACCGTGCTTTCCTTTATCTTGCCTCGATGCATCCCACTTGAGCACCAAATCACCCAATTGAAAATCCTCTTTGTTCACCTTCTTGTCGAATCTCTGCTTGATCTTCAGTTGATGATGATATGCTTTATCTACAAGCTTCTCCCGGGTTTGCTGCACTTCAACCAACTGTTGAATCCTCCTGATCATATCATCCAGCTCCCCTTGATAATTTTGGAAGGAATTTTCCATAGGCAAGGCAAGATGAGCAGGGAAAATTGCTTCAAATCCATACACCAGCTAAAAAGGAGAAAGACCCAAGGCTCTCCTTGTTTTCACTCTGTCAGCCCACAAAGCAAACTTGAGTTGTGAATCCCATGCCTTTTTTTTATCCCCCGACATCGTTTTAATGATCTTTAGAAAGATTTTATTGGAGGATTCTGCCAGCCCATTTTCTTGGGGGTAGTAAGGGGTAGAGTGAATCAATGTGATCCCAAACTATTCACAGAACTGAATCAATGGTTCAGCCTTGAAAGATGCAACATTGTCAATGAAAATTATGTTTGGGCGGCCAAACCTTGCCATAATGTCTTCAAGGAAACCAATGATCACTTTGTGGGAAGCATTCCTGGTAGGAATAGCCTCTATCCACTTAGTGAAGTAATTTGTGGCAGTCAAGATCCATCTATGTTGGCCATTGGAAGCGGGATGAATTTCCCCGATAAAATCTAGGTCCCACTATTGAAAAGGTGTTGAAGCTGCTACGGGATTTAATGGAAAATACTTAAGCTGCTGCTATACAGAAAATTTCTGACACTTATCACATGCTCTGATCTTAGCATAAACATCTGTGAATAGAGTAGGCCAAAAATACCCATCCCTGAGAATCTTGAAGGCAATGGTCCTCCAAAAATGATTCCCCCCACACAAACTGTCATGAAAATCAACCATAATCTTTTGGGCTTCTTGTGGGTCTAGGCATCTCAACAACACTCCTAATGGGTCCTTCCAATAAAAAATTTGATCAACCAAGAAATACTTTATTGATTTGAGTTTTAATGATCTCACATTGTTATTTTACATACCATTTGGAGGCTGTAAACTCCACAAATAGAATATGATGTCCTTGTACTAGCTACAATCTGCCAATGCATGGATGACTTGAGAACCTTCGTCGTTTAATTCATCCTGCTACTTTTCTGAACATGAGCTAATGAAATTTATTCTCAAGGCTAAGCAATTTGATTCGGCCAACAACTTGGCTAAACCCTGGCCTTTAAATAATTTGGTAGGCTTAATTTCCAAATCGAATTCAAGGATCTTAGCAATCCACTTGCTACATTTTCCGTCAATATCAGGCTAAATTAAAATTTCCTTTACAACAGGTGATGGAACATAAGTAATGACCTTTGAATGCAACACATAAACTCTGAAAGATTTAAGAGATTTAACCAATGCATAGGCTTGCTTATCCATGATGTCATACTTTATCTCAACATCTCTCAAATCCCTGCTGAAAAAGGCAATGGCCTGCTCTAAGCCTTCAACGTTCTTCTGCAATAGGACTACTGCTACTGTATCAAAAGAGGAAAAAGAAAAAATAAGAATGTCCTTGGAGTAGTCTGGGCTGATAAGAACTGGGGATTCATCTAAGGATTTCTTTATTTGATCAAAATAATCATGGGACTCAGTAATAAATTTGATTTCATTACCCTTCCTCAACAAGACAGTGATATATTTAACCAACTCAGCAAAATTTGACACAAATCTTTCCAAAAAAAATATTTTTCCCAGAAAAGATTGAACCTCTTTTTTGGATCTAGGAAGTGACAATGTTTGTATAGATTTCATCCTACTAGAATCAATCCTCACCCCTTCAGCCGATACGATATGTCCCAACAATTTCCCCTCTTTCATGGCAAATAATGACTTTTTCGGATTCAAAGAGAGACCAAATTTTCTGCATTTTAAGAAAACCTTTCTTAAATGATAACAGTGTTCTTTATCAGATTGAGAGAACATTGTTATGCCATCTAAATAGATAACAACAAACTTGTCCTTCTCTCCAATAAATGCTATATCCATAGCTCGTTGAAAGGTCGCCCCTGCGTTCATCAAACCAAAGGGCATCTTGGCATACATGAATGTACCCCAAGGAGTGGTAAACGTTGTCTTCTCTCTATCTTCTGGAAAAACAGAGACCTAATTGTATCTGGAAAAACCATCAACCATGGACATCCTGGCTACTCCTGTTACCTTCTGTAGTATGTGCTCCATCTTGGGCAAAGGGTAATTATCCTTTTTTGAGCTTCTGTTCAGATTTCAGAAATCAACACAAAGTCTGATTTCTCCATTCTTTTTTCTCACTGGGACCAAATTGGCCACCAATTCGGAATACCTCAAAGGAATGATAATTTTTGCATCTAAAATCTTTTTTACCTCTTTCTCCATGACAGGAAGCAACATAGGATTGATTTTCCTCAACTTTTTCTTGAAAGGTTTGGTGTCTTCTTTCAATGGAATCTTGTGCTCTATAATGCTCGTGTCATAACTTCTAAGATCCTCATAAGTCCAGGCGAATATGTCAGAAAATTCCTTCAACAACCTAGTATATTCTGCCCTTTGTTTTTCTGATAGGCTGCTTGACAATTTGACATATTTTGGATTCTCTTCAGTGCCCAAGTTGCACTCATTTATATCTGGATCATCGGTGGATACCTTCCCTTTCACTGCTACATCATTTTCGTCAAATAATCTTTCCAAAGTAACTAGTCCTTTTGGAATATGATTTCTAGGTAGCTGCATAATATGATGATTAGCAATTTTATTGAGGAAAACATCAGCATGAGGAGTAACTTTTGAATCATAATATTGGTCAATGTGTAATGCATAAAACTCATTAACAGACTCATTAACAGACTTCATTTCTGTAAGATCTAAGCCTAGGATTCTTAGTTTGGTAAATATTTTTAATCTGATGGAAAATCAACTCAGCATCCCCAAATATTGATATCTCTTCAATTCCCATGTCCTTTGCAACGCTCAATCCAAGGACAAGAGATTCATACTCTACCACATTATTTGTGGTTTCAAATTCTATCTTGTATGATAGAGATATATTCTCATGAGCAGGTGAAACAAATACCACTCCAACACCAACACCTTCCCTTGATGAAGCTCCATCAAAGAACATCTTCCAGATGGAGGTGGTTGGAGAGGAAACTTCAAAAAAGGTAGTAGATTGTTTTCTGATTTCAAGGGGAGGTTTAGGATCATCAATGAACTGTAGAATGCTAGATCCCAAATCAATATCAAGAGAGAAAATGGGATGATTGGCAGGGGTTGCTTCGTCATTGATTATGTAGGCCATTTGAGCTTCTCTGTAGAGTCTTCTATGCTCCCCCCCAACCACAGGAATAGTAGCATATGGTAGGTCCATATATTAAGTTCCCCCATGTCTTTTTATCCAATATCTTGACAAAAGCATGCCAAACTTGGGGGGAACATCAGCCACTACGATATCCATGACTATGCTTTTCATGTGTAGCTAAAATAAATACACAACCATATCTTTAATAACCCCAAGACACTTTACTTTCCTGGAGTCAAAAGAATATAAATAATGATAGGTCCTTGTGAATTCTAACCCAAGTTTATCCATAACAGATTTTGGAATGAGATTGTGGGATGCCCCTGAATATAACAAAAAGTTATGCAACACCTTATCATGAATGTTCAGTGACGTATAGAAAGGAGGGGATGAATCATCCCTATCCTCTATCAATGGACCTAAGATCACTGTTGGTTTCTCATCTTGCAGGTTTACTGAATCAATAACATTTGGAGGGGCTTTAGGTTGTAACATTTTGGATAGATATTTTCTAAAATGTTCATTTTTTATTAGTTCCAAAAAGGGTACAGGGATCCTCTTTTGGGGCAGGCTGATCAGGGACATCAATTTTTTCTTCATTCTTTTCAGTTCTCAGATTATATCTATTAGAATTTTATTTTTCTTTTTCTCCCTTTCTTAATTCATTTATCTGAACATCCATTAAGGATTGCTCATAAGAGGATTGATTCAAGTGTGGAGATGGGGATGTGTCACCTAAGCAGTGAATCTATCAACTTCTACCTCCTCTTCTTCTTCATCAACAACCAAATTGTTTTGAAAAGGATCTTGCACCCTCTGATCATCTCTCTCTATGTTTCTGTTAGCTCTGGGAAGAATCTGAGGAACATTGTTAGGCCTTCTAAAGTTACCTCGATTATCAGTATTTTGAGTATTTCTATAGGTCCGTTTTCCCTCTATTTTCAACTTATCAATCTCATTGGAAAGGGATTTTACTAACTTGTTAAGTTCATCTAATTGAAAATGGACAGCAGGAGAGTCAGAGGTTGAGGCTTCAGTTATGCTTTTCCTTCTATCCCTATCATATTTTCCTTTGAGTTTATCATATGCCACTATGTTGGATTCTACCTCCAAGGTAGCATCTTGCATGTGAACTAAGGAGGGTGATCTTCTTTCTCTCAGCAGAAGGAAAAACTTGGAATCAAAGGCGCTAGCATAAGTGATTTTTGCAGAGGTTTCAGTGGTTTTTATCTCATCAAGAATCTTATTATACATTTTGTTAAATCTTTTAGAAAAGTCAGAGACAAACTCTCCTTATTTCCTCTTTAGGGATCCAAATTCGGTGATGTAGTACAAAAAGTCTTTTTTGTCCCCCCACTGCCTCAAGAAGGCTTCATCTAATGCTTCAATGCCATTAATGGATCCAGGGGCCAAACCCCTAAACCAATTCCTAGCCTCACCAAACAGGATTTGGATGAAGACTCTCATCCATACATCCTCGTTTTCAATGTTTTGATTGTCTACATAGCTATAGAAGGCAACAAGATGCTCCCCAGCAGTTATATCCTCTTCTCGAGTGAACTTGGGCATGCATTTCAAATAATCTCCAGGAAGGAGAGCATTCACTGGTTGGGGTAAGACAAGAGGGGAATATCTTGCAACCACTATGGCATCCATCCTATTGGTAGGGGGATTAACAACTGCCATTTGGTTTTGAGATCTTGGTGAACAAGGAGGAGAAAGAGATTTTACTGTGTGCAAATTAGGAAAAGGAGGAGAGTATGAAGGGGAAATTTCAGTTTTCATAGCAGAAGGCTGAGTCTTAGAAGAAGATGGAAAGGTTGGTAATAGAGGTGAATTTTCTTTCCCTTTGGTAGTAGAATTTTTATCAAAAGGAGGGGTAGCAAATCCTAAGGTATGGAAATCTTCAAGACTATCAAGGATGAAACTCTTTTCAATGTCAGGAGAAGAAAGGATATCAATGTTTTGTTCTTTCAAGTCAGTTTCAAAAGGAGAGTATTCAACAAAAAATTCTTAAAAAGAAAGTTTCCTAGATACTTCAACAGAAGGTAAAGAAATCTTACTTGTTACGACAGCTGGAGTATACAGAGTGGAATTAGGAAACTGACCAGAAGCACTTGAAGCAACAACAAAAAAACTTTTCTGAGAAGTTTTTCCCTTTATAATCTTTTCTAGGTCATCCTCAGGTGGAACCAAAGGTAGTTGTGGATTTGATCTCGTATGTCTGCCTTTAGGCACCAGAGCTGAATCAATGGAGGTGTTAGGTGCAAGATGCAATCTTCAAAATACTATGTCCCAATGCACCTTGAGAGCTAGTAAGCATTGTCGTTCTATCCCATGGAAAAGTCTTCAAATTGTTCCCCGACAATGGAACCAAAAATGTTAGCACTAGGAGTCACCTTCTGATTGCAAGGAAGGTAAGCCTAGTACCCATCAGGTTATATGTGAATGTATGAGTGTTTTAAAGGGTCAAATGGAAAAGACTCGAAATGATAATATCTTAAATCAGAAACAGGGCTAACATGTACCAACAAATAAGGTCTTGACTAACTTCAACTAGTAGTTTGGGAGTAAATGTGGATAGAGGGAAGACTTGAGTGAGAGGAATGTAAAGGCTACTGCAAACATCAGGTCTACAAGAGCCCAAGGAAGAAAGTTTCTTCAAACGAGATCTTCTTCAATTAGAAACTAAGAAGCTAAATAAACACCATGACAATATAATGATCAAACATCCACCATAACATTGTCACAGTTATACATGTGAAGCATTCAAAACATAAATATTTAGCATTAGAGGTATATAGGATGAAATAGAAGTTGATTTCTTTTAGTCAAAAAGTCTTAAGTCCAGTACACAGTTAGATCACAGTCACTTCATAAAAAATATTACAGTCTGGGGAGCCTTGCTCAACCATCTGAACCTTCTAAAACAATTGATCTATCTATTTATAACAATAAAGGGAGGCAATAGTTGGAGATACGAGTTGGCCTCTTTCCCTTGAAAATCTCTAAACATTTATTTATTATTAACAACTCAAATAACAACCTATGCTATAAAATAGGGAAATGCTGGTGACTAATCAAGTCATGCTTCTAACTACTTTGATCCTCTTTTGCTGCTCAACTCCTATTTTGCCATCTGTCCTTTTGGAGCCTGTAGTTGTCCTCAGAATGCCAAATGCTACTTCTGTCACTTTATCCATCATTAACTTATCCAAAGTTGTTGGCCTAGTCCTCCTAGATTCCTGGTGTTTGCTGGCAACTTCCTTGGGTAGAAACTATGGGTAACGCACCCTAAAACAGAGCAAGGAGAGAAGGTAGCACCACTGTGCTGCATATATGTGCCCACATTTATCCTCTGTTGAAATATTAGGTAGTTCCTGTAGGTAGTGCCCCTGTGTTGTGCCTATGTGTAAACATGCTCCCTGTCAAATATTATGCAGCACTTGTAGGTAGAGCCACTGTGTTGCACCCATATACCAATTCTTCCCTATGTGGAATATTACGCAGCACCTTACGTAGCGCCACTGTGTAATATATTATGTTCTCACTAATATATTATGCAACGCCTTTACGTAGAGCTACTTATGCTGTGTTTGCATATGGGTTTGGGTAGCATTTCCAAAACGCAATGCCTTTGAATCTAGAACATGTGCAGAGCAGTTTCTGTCCTTCCATGATGAAAAAACCATTTTACTTAGGTGCCTTGACTATACCATAGGTAGTGAAATTTACCACTGAGTGAAGCTAGCACTTAGCAAAAACTCAAAATCCATATAGCTAAATGCCTAGAAGCCTGTATAGATGGAAAAGATAGTATTTGCATATTAGTAAACCCTCCCAAAAAAGGAAAATCCCAAAAATGGAGCTTACCCCTTACCAACTATTTTTTCATCTTGACACTTAGCCTCACACTCTTTCTGGTAGAAAGAGTATATTCAATTGACTCATCCGACTTCTTATTCTTAGCACTAGTAGGCTTCTTCATTGTAGTTTTGCTCTCCTTAGCTGTTGGTTTGTCATCTTCAATGGCAGCCTCAAACAACACCTGTAAATTCCTTTGGGCTACCTCATCTTGGAAATGATTCAATTTTGCCTTTAGCTTCCTGTTCTGAGCTTAGAAGTCTTTGTTCTGCCTATAGATTTTCTGGAGCTGCCTATGAAGGGGTTGATCCCTTCTTGCTACAAATCTTGCCAAGTCAAGGGTATGATTGTAGTCATTCATAAGCTCTGTCATCTTGGATCTGTCAGATATGGATTCCTTTTTCAATTTAGCCACTTCTTTTCTTGACTCCTTAACTTGTCTAATAAGTCTCTTGAAGGTCTGACAACCAGGGGGGCGAGGGACATGCACAGTCTCATCAGGCTTCTTCTTGTCCTCTTCTTCCATCTGTACAAGAATTTGCTTGTGTGTTTCATCAACCTTCTCAAAACCTTTTCGTTTATGCTTCTTCTCTTGTACAATACCATCTTCTTTGATAGGATTTTCAAAGTCTTTCACAAAGACTTCATATTTCCTCTCCAAAGTTCTTTTGGTACCTTTACCTTTCCTTTTCTGTACAAGGGTTTCTTGTTTCTCTTCTACAGATTTTTTGGTATTTTTACCCTTCTTCCTCTGAATCGGGGTTTCTGATTTCTCCTCCACAGGATTTTCAATGCTTTTTCCTTTCTCCTTATGCATAGGGGTTTTGGGTAAAGACTTCTCTTTAAAAACCTCCTTAGGAATTGATGACCTAGTGAAAGGTCTTTTACCCTTGATTTTGACTACTGGAGGAGTCAAGGAAAGAGAAGTTTCTTCCCTCTCTTAGATGTGAACTTGGTAGAGGAAGGAACTTCCTCTAACCCTGGTGGAGGTGGGGGTGAGAAATATCTTTGTGGAGAAGGAAAAAATTCCTCCTCAGCTTCCATGACCTGCTTGCTGATCTCTGAAACAGGGGCTCTTCCCTTTCTCTTCTTGATGATACTTGCTTTAATACTAGTGGATGCTGAAGGATCTATAATATGTGATTGGGGAGTAGGTGTTGGGTTCATCTTGAAGTGAGAAGTAACCACAAAATTCTCCCATGAAATCTCTTTCTTTCCCAACTCTTCATAGACTAACATTCTGATCAATCCAGAGTGGAAAAGGCTAGAATCCACATCCTTATACTTGGCGTGCACCCTATCTGACATTTTACCTATACTTCTCAACAGGTAATAAGGAACATTCATCTCAATCTTACCAGTAAAATGTAACAATAGCCTTATGTGGTAATGATAGAAAGTGTTAAAT
>SNQJ01S0153029.1:0-18051 GCA_010110895.2 Picea sitchensis | reverse complement strand
GATCCTAAAAATATTGAAGCTATGCAAGACTGGCCTCACCCAAAGACTCTCAAAATCTTGTGTGGATTTCTGGGCTTAACAGGTTATTATCGCAAGTTTGTTAAGAATTACAGAAAGATTTCAGTGCCTCTCACTGCTCTCCTAAAAAAGAACTCTTTCACTTGGACTCCAGTTGCTGCTCAATCTTTTCAAACCTTGAAGATGGCCATGTGAACCACTCCAGTCCTGGCCCTTCCTGATTTCACAAAGACCATTTTCTTGGAATGTGATGCTTCAGGGAAAGGAATTGGTGTTTTCCTTATGCAAGAGGGTCGACCTTTGGCCTTTACCAGCAAGCAACTATCTGAAACAAATCTGGGGAAATCTATCTATGAAAAGGAAATGTTGGTTATTATACATGTTGTTGATTTGTGGCACCCTTATCTATTGGGGCAATGCTTCCAAATTAAGACAAACCATCAAAGCCTCGACTATTTTTTGGAACAATGCATTTCCTCCCCAGAGCAACAAAAATGGGTAACTAAGATATTTGGCTATGATTATGAGATCATTTACAATAAAGGAAAAGAAAATTTGGTTGCAGATGCACTTTCCCGCAAATATGAAGATGAAGGATCCCTTTTTTCTCTTTCCTTCATTATACCAGATTGGCTCCAAGTTGTTCGCCACGAATGGCTATAAGATCCCAAAAGTTCGTAGCTGATCCAACAATTGCAGTCCAATGCTCCAGCTCCCTTAGGGTACTCTTGGCTCCATGATGAGCTTAGATACAAAGGTCGTTTGTATTTAAGTAAACAATCAAATATTAAATCCACGGTACTTTATGAGATTCATGCTACACCGACAGCGGGGCACTCCGAGTTCACCAAAACCTATGACAGGGTCAAATGTTCTTTTTTCTGGGATGGTATGAAACATGACATTCGTAATTTTGTCACTGAATGTGATGTTTGTCAACGCAAAAAGGTAGAAATAGTGAAATCTCTGGGCACACTACAACCGCTTTCGATTCCACCTTCTATTTGGAAGGACATCTCTATGGATTTTATTACAGGATTACCCAAATCGAGAAATAAATCAGTCATCATGGTGGTTGTTCATCGCCTTTCCAAGTATGCGCATTTATGAACTCTTCAACACATGTTTACAACATCCATGGTGGCTCAAATTTTCATGGATCAGGTCTTCAAGCTCCATGGCATGCCACACTCTATTGTTTCTAATCGCGACCCAACTTTCACAAGCAATTTTTGGCAAGAACTATTCAAGCTACAAGGCACCCAATTGCATCTCAGTACAACTTATCATCCCCAGTTTGATGGTCAAGGAGAAGTTGTCAACAAGTGTTTGGAAACATATTTGAGGTGTTTTTCCTCGGAAAAGAAAAATTAGTGGGCTCAATGGTTACCCCTAGTTGAATGGTGGTACAACACTTCATACCATAAAACTACACGCATGACTCCTTTTGAAGCGGTATATGGACAGAAGCCACCTTCAGTTCTCTCATACTTACTTGGTGTCTCGAAGGTCCAAGCAGTTGACCAAACACTTACAGTTCAAGAGGTTATTCTCTATACCCTCAAAGAGAATTTGGTCATGGCACAGAATCGCATGAAGCAACAAGAAGATAAAGGTCGCTCTAAATGTTGATTTGAATAAGGGGATCGGGTGTTTCTTCGCCTGCAACCTTACAAGAAAAATTCCCTCAAGACCGAGCATTGTCAAAACCTAGCACCCAAATTTTATGGTCCTTATATAGTTCTCAAGCATGTGGGACAGGTGGCCTATCAGTTATCTTTTCCCAGTCATTCGAAGCTACATCCTATTTTTCATGTTTTCTACTTAAAGAAGGTGATCAGAACTAAGTGCCAAATTCAAACTAACCTTCCCGAGTTAGCCGAAGAATGATCCATTTGGCTACAACCAAAAGTAGGTTTGGACCAGTGTGAGCATCGCTTGCGTCAGAGAACCATCAAGGAAGTGTTAATCCAGTGGAAAGATACAACTCCAGTAGATGCCACTTGGGAACTAGCTACCATTCTGCAATAGTTTCCACATCTCAAGCCTTGAGGACAAGGTTGTTTTTAAGGGGGAGAACATGTTAGGGTCCTAACCCTCACATAGGTAGAACAATATATTTGGATGTAATAAAGGTCAATATTAATAAGGCCTTGCAATAAAATAGAATAAGTCGAATGTAAGAATACCTAATAGAAGCTTCCACTTCTAAAAGGATCTTCCTCTAGATTCTTCTTTTGATAGACATATTTAGTATAAATAGGAGTCGAGGGTATGAAAAACCTATCTTGTGTATTATTGTAATAGATATCTACTCTATTGGAGGTTTCCCCCTCAAAGAGGCCTGTGAGCATTGCTCTCAAAATCAAAGTGCTATTTCTTTTGTTATTCTTATATCATTTCATTGTTATTGTGGTGATTATTTTGGTTATGTTGTTCTTATTCTGCCATTTCTAGCATTTTATTTATGTTCTACATACTTTTTATATCTGGTATATTATAGTAAGTCAAGCAAGAAAGAAAAGAGAGGAAATTCATATGGGGAGAATAGGAAGTTTTTGGGACAATCATGTTTTGGTATGAACAAAAAGAAGAGAACAGGGAAGAAGAGCATTGGAGCTAGAGAAACCATGGAGGGAGAATTCTGAAGCATATTTGGAGTAGAAGACTAAAGAGCCAAGTTTTCAAGATTGAATAGTGAACTCTTGTATGAGATGCACTGTAATAGCAAGTGATTGTTAATGTTTTCCTAGAATTTTTTCCTAGTAGTGAACTCCCTTGAGTTTCCCAGTAGTGAGATTCCTAGTTACCTATGCTAAAGAGACCCCAAAAATTGATTGGGATTCTCGGTGGACTTATAGAAATGATGGGGTACATTCCTTGGGTTAGGCAGGTTGAGAGAAAGAGAGATGGTGGAAAATCAGGATAGTTGTAGGAGAAAACCAGTGGGTTGTGGGATTTTCTGAATTGTGAGTGGACAATGATAGACCACCCTCTTTTGTGTATTGCTAGTGCTATATTGGGGGTGACATTCTATTGAGATCTAGAACAACAAGTCTATGAGTGGGTGAAAGATACATATCAAGCAACTGGTTGCACAAAATGTTTATAAGATATGTTTTTTATCGTGTTTCTATGTTGCATTATGAGTTTAATTATTGTGTATTAGCTATGGATTTTGAGAACAATTTATATATTGTTGTATTTGAATTTATTAGCTGCATTTTATGTTTAATTTAGAATGTTGTAGATGCATGTAGTTCATGGTATAATCACATAGTTAAAAATGTACGTGGTTATGTTCCTTAGTTAAGATGAGGAATGTTATAGTCACGAATCTATATCTAAATAAGATTATACCCTAATTGGTTTTATATGGTTTTGTAATGTCTCCCCTTTGCTTGAAGGGTTCTAAACCCAAGGGAAGAATGAGTATTTTTAAATTAACATAAATATATTAATAATATTTATATGTCCATAATGTAGATGTAATTTAAATATAATAATACTATTAATATGTTTAGTATATATAAATGTATATTAAGTACAACAATATATTGGTATATATGTAAATATATTTTAAGTAATAACATATTCAATAGTCTAATTAAGTAATAATGTGTCCATTATATGTAGGTGTATATTAAGCACACTAAGATCGTGATTAATATACACCTACATATACCAAACACATTAACACTATTAATGTGTTTGTATTATTAAGGTATTTCATTATTATAACTATATTTTAACTGGTTAGTCAATCTAATTACTTTATTAATATTTATAGTGTATGGTGATAATAAAAATATTATTTTATTTATTAACAAAATTAATATATTTATATTTAATATAATATATAGTTTACTTTATACTAGTTTAAAGAAAAAATCAACATTATTAAATTAAAAATGAATTTTCATGAATTTTATAGTTTGTTGCGACACATGTGTCATACATCTTGCAATCCTATAATGGAGTAGGTAATGATTGCTAAGTGTGAGAGGGAAAAACTACAAATCACTAGTAGGGAATGAATGCTAAGTAGTGATAGTTGGCTAATTACTTGCTGGTGGTTTGCATGTAGAATTGGAAAACCATAAATGTTTATGGTTTTGTTATGGATATTTATTGAATTCTAGTGTCGTGGATACAACTATTCCTATAGCAAGTATGGTCTATCAAAAACTAGAGAATCATAAAAAAATGTAATTCAATTGTGAAGGTATGTCTACGGTTTCTTAATGTGACTACCAATTAGTTATAGAGAGAAGCTACATGGTCTTGATGTTTAGTTGGAGGAAAATACCTTGATTTGAACTCATAGAAATTATCCTTTCTCCTATTCATGCTTTTAGAACTGCACACAATGAAACAATTACCTTTCTCAAACTTGATTGGAAAAAAACAAAATATAAGCAAAAAATAACTACCTTAACTAAATATCATTTAAGTTAGAACCTTATCCAAACACTGAATAGAGATCAATCATTGAAAATTAAGACAAATTGTGGGAGAGGGAAAGAAGAGAGATCTCTATTTTAATTATAATGAAACAATAATACATAAATCTATACATGATCCATTGCTAGCACCTTTTGTAACTGTCATCTGGATTTCCCTATCCTCGAGCCACTCATGACTTCTTTAGGACCCTAAAAATATTATCCACACAAGATGAGTAAAATCGAAAGGTTTTAGACTTCCAATCAGGAAAGAAAGAAAATACTCAAGGAACAAGGGTTCCTTGAGGGATGAAGGTCATAAAAACCATAGGGAGACAATAACCCCTTATCATTTTGACAAGATGATAACTCCATTACTATCAGTATGTGTACCAATTCCTTCTATTTACACCTCATTTTATACCAATTCAAGTTGATTGTGAAAATTTGGTATGGGTTTTAGTTAGTTACATAAGTAGTTTTCCTGTAAACCCCACTCGGGAGCATGCAATTTTCATGAGTTTTATATTTTTTAATTACATTTTTATGTGTATGCACCTTTATTGAAGAAGAATTATGTTTCTATGCTCCTTTGGTGAGTAGGAAGAGTGTCTGGATTGAAAAGGAGGTAGTTTGGATAGTCTACAAAGTGATCAAATTCATCATCAGAGGTGTATGAAGGGTATGGTGGCCAAACCAAGGAATCCAAGAAATGGAGGTGCTAAAAGATGTTATAACAAACACCCCTTAATGTATGAGGTTAAAATGGGAGTTGATGGAAAATTACGACATGTAGGAAGTTTTAAGGTGGGACTAGGTGGATTTCACTAAACTTCAGATTAGGAAATCACTTGTAGAATAAACCATGGAATTAGATGACTCTCTTCCTAAGGTGTGAATACCCATGCTCAGGTGTGTAAAAGCATAGTTTCTAAATCACATATGTTGCACAACCATGAGGTATATATAAAATGAAATAATCATGTTCATGAAAAATATACATGGTAAATCCATGTCAAAATATATCGTAACCACAAACAAATACATAGTGGATCTATGTAACACCCTCGTTTTGATCCTTACGACTAGATTGTATTATGCAAATGTGACTTAGGTTGGTTAGATGATAAAATTGGAAGGGGTCAGAGTGCTTAGAAATGTAATAATTCTATATATATTAATAAAATACATTGTTGGTTGCAGTACAAACAAGGACAAGAGAGATAGAGGGCTATGATTCCACGAGAGAGGTGGATAAAGGGGTTAAGTCTTTAATTATTATTTTTTATTCACGAATCTTTGTTTTGGTTGGGAAAAGGAGTTATATGATATTTTTTGGGAGGCCATTTGGTTCTTGATTTCATGTAACTATATCAAACCCTTTCTTGGTTTGTTCTTCATTAAATGGTTATTCATTCATTTTATTTTTTTCCTTCTCATTTGTGTGCTCTTGGTCTAAGCATGGAAATGAATGGTTGGAGGAGGAGAGCCATTGTCAGATGGTTGTGAGGAATTATTGATTATTATAGGAGGGAATGGATGCCTGTGTGCATGATATTAATGGAAGTTCTGAAGGAACTATCCACAACTAAGAATCCTTGGAGTTTCTAGCATTGAGATTCCCTAACTACTAGCACTAGAGCCTTCAAGAGAAATGGAAAAACCTATGGGATTGCATGGAATAGAAATGGGTTCATTTATTTGGATTATGTAGGATGAAGGGGGAAGAGAGATAGAAATTAGGATTTTTGCGTGGTTGGGAAAACCTAAGATCATGTTAGATAAATGTTGTGTGTAGAGTCAGCTTAGGACCCATCCTTGTGGATTCATTTCCCTGGCTCAGGGGTGACCTGCTATTGAGATTTGGGACAAAAATGTCTATGCTTGGGAGGAACATCCTTGGTCTGCAACAATTTGGTGGATGGTTTAATGAATGATAAGTGCTCTATATGCTTGCTTGTATATTTATATTTCCTTGTGTATTATTATTATCTTTGAGATGATGCATTTATGTTATGCATGTTGTTGTTAATGTTCTGCATGGCATGTTGTTAATCCTTCTTTTATGGTTTAGCATGTTTTTGTTAATTGAATGCTTGGATTCATGTTATTGATAAATTAAAGATTGGAACAGAAATTCGAAATCAGTATAAGAGGAAAAAATTGAAAGTGTCGGGCAATGGGTACATTTCATATCAATATCTGATAAAATTGTTTTGGTATTTTTTGTACCATGTATGTTACAAATTGGTTTTCAGAGCGTGCTTGAAGTGGGAATTTGGAGGTAGCATGGCTCATACTAGTGGTTGGGTATGTTATAGAGTGGTATCAAAGTTGTAGTTTTACAACACCGGGCCTTTGATTAGGCCTGCTACATGGTGGGATAAAAGTTGTTGGAGGCATATTTTTCTTTTGAATGAAATTAATGGTTATGGGATAGTGACGGAGGGGGGATATTTTGGTTTAAACAATACTCTTTAGCCTTTGAAACCATGCTTAGGAAATTCCTCATGGAGTTGGTTTTCTATTGATCCCTCTCTTGCTCGATTTGGGAATTGTAATTGACATATTTTCCCTCCAAGAAGACAATGTACAACAATTATCGATATGTTCCTCGCATGGATACATAGTTGTTGATTTGTGATATGTGTCTTTTTATTTATCCTAAATGCATAAGGAAATGTTTGACTGAGTTATTTATAAGCAAAAGGGAACCTTTTTTCACTTATGCGTGAAGTAGAGAGAGCCATGAAATCTTGCGGAGATTGTGTGTGATGTAACTTTTGAATGTTGGGGCAAATGAGAAAATCATTTTCACTGGATCGAGGTCGACTAAAAGGGAGCCAAATGGAGGTTGCACGAGGGACCTGGTGGGATGGTGTTCCGATGTTCAAATCATATCAAAGTCGATCGAGAAAGTAGGATGAAAGACTTGTGTGGGGAAACCAGTGGGCCAGTGCCCTAATGGGCTAGTGGTCGGGTGGTTGGACCAGACTACAGTCAGATCGAGGGAGACGTATGGAAGACTTGCGGAGTGGACCGGTGCCCTAGTGGGATCGATGTTCAGACAAAAGAAAATTTGAATCATGAGAGAGCTTATAGGTTGAACCTAGTCGGATGGTGGATCGAGTGGTCGGATCAGGCCGAAAGTCGAGAACATGAAGTATGGAAATTGGGCCCGGTAAGTTGGTGGGATAGTGGTCGAGGATCAATGACGTACAAATTTAGGGGAAAGAGAATCAGTCACATGGGTTGGTGGCCAATGCCATGTCATTTCCAAGTCATCAACCACACTAACATATTTCCACGTAAGTAAGACTGCCCCTCCATTTAAAAACAAAGTTTCGAGCTATTCTCTTATTTTATCCATAATTGGAGCATATTAAGTCATATTGAGATGAAACTCTTAGGTTTTTTCCATAGAGAGGATATCTACAAAAGTACTAGAGAGGGCCACTGTTTATTTCTACTTGGATTTGTCAAAAATTGAAAAATAGTGGTTTTTAATGATTTGGATCTTGATCATCGGAAGACATCCAGATTGAGATAAAATTCTTGGAGAAAGTCTATAAATCAAACATGAAAATAACCCATGAAAGAATTGAATAAATACTAAGTGGATTGGAATGGGGATACTGAAATAGGCCAAAATCCACTATTCGAGGACACTATTTGGGGATTTTTGAGATTTTCAGAGGAAAAGTGATCCTAGATCACAAAATTGGAAAATTTTATTTACTTTACATTTTCTATACTCATGAAGGAAAACAACTTTGGTGTAGTGAAGTTTTTCGAAAAGTGCACAGATTGAGAGATAACCAATTTTGATAAAACTTCCAAGTCTGGAAAAGGGGTGAAAATTGATAAAGTCGTCATTTCCATATTGATTTAGTTTTTGACTGGAGCATCGGATTGAAAATATGAGAGTTATTGTGAATTACCTGTCATTATTTGTATCTATGTCTCATACAAAAGTTTCTCTAGTTCCTAACATATTTTCTTCTGTAATTGATAGAAGTTGACATTTCAATAAAATTACACTAGTTGAGAAAATGTACAAATAGGGTGAAAATGAATTTTTCAGGAAGCCATAACTTTCAGCTCAAATATTGGATTGGGGCATAAGAATAGTCATTGGAAATATGATTCAGAGGAGAATAACCCGGAATTAGTATAATTGGGGGAAATATGAAATAATTCTTCATGAATTGAGTAGAAAAGGGACATGTAGCATTAATTGACAAAATTTCTATAATATGTATAATTCTAACAAAAATGGTTGGTTGCAGACTTTGCAGAATTAGATGTACAATCATATGAATTCAATCCCAGGATTGGATATCATAGTCACAAAAGCATGAAAAAGATTGTAGAAGTTGGTTGAGGCAATAAAGAGTTGCAGAGAAAGTAATGAAAAGTGGATAAAGAACTCAAGAAGAGTGGAACAAAAGAGTTATTAATCAACTGCTACATAATCTGAATGAATTGTAGGCACAACAAAAAGAATCCTCACATAGGACATGAAGCCAGTGGGTGAAGAATTTAATTAATGGGCATATAAAGAAAAAGTAAGACTCCATATCTTTGAATGTAGAGATGTGCAAATATCTACAAAGCTTGATGTGAAAGAGAATAAGGAGCTTATGAGGTCATGTGTGAATCATCTCTATGTGCAAAGAACAAGATTTCCTGGGAAGGATTTGCTAGATATGACTTAGCTACTTTGTCTAAAATTAATTAGAGAAAGAAATCCACTTTTTATATCATAGTTAACAGTGGAAGTAGGGTACAAATATAGAGGAATCAAGGATAGAATAATGAAGGTTCTTTGACTTTGAAAAGTATCGTTGAAGGGAAATGGACTTCCATTGGGAATGCTCTTGAGTGGGAAAAATATGGCTTCACAAGGAATTTTTAAATGAAGTGAAGAGAACTATTCCAAAAATTGGGAGATCTAATGGACAACTAGAAGTAATAGTAGGGATGAAGAATGATTATGGTTAAGTTGATTCAAGGATGTTGTGGTAGTGGAATGAAGTAATGTTATGAGATACCTCATTCCAAGGTGCTAGAGTGCTTCATAAAGGTAAAGTTTGGATATGTCTAGGTAAGAGAAGTTGCCACAAATAGAGTACATTGGTTGGATTGTAGAAAGGCCAAGTGGAACTTGGTTGGAAAGTGTTTATACCAAGGAACAATAGTGTAGATGAGTAGAATGGGACACAAAAGGAAGAAATGATATGAATAAATTCGAGGAAAACCATCCACAACATAAATAAATAATAAATAAGTCAACTCAAACAGAAATGAACTAGAGTGCATGATGCATACAATGAAGTTAGAATGCATATGCATTAGTAGACATGCTAACAGTGAATTCTTGGTGCATATGGATGTGCATTTGTGCATATGTACATGCTTGAATATGCATATGGCATGCTTGTGGACTTATAATAGTTTGTTATTATATACATGAAATAATGATGTTATATTGAGTATGACTAATGGTAGATTTTGTTTTCTTGGAAAAGTGATGTGGCATGGTGGAATATTGGAATGTTGATGATGCTTATGACTTCCATCTATGTGAAGACCCATAAGGGTGGTAGAAATGGTGATCAAAAGGATGGAGGAGGAAACCTTTGAGCATCTACAAATACCAACTAATCATGTAGCATCAAGTAGGTTGATCACAACCAAGTAGGTATGCATTTGGTTGCTTTTGATGCATAAATGATGAAGGGAATTGAGGTAAGAATTCCCTCAGTTAATTTTTCAAGATTTAAATTGATATTTAATTGTCAAAGGCCTGGTGTATATAAAAAAATTTGATGCTAGAAGTTTTTTAGTTAAAATTTAGTCGCATATTGTGTTATGATTGGTTATGAGATCATAACCTAGTCAAATCAGGGACATATTCCTACTATAGCAATGAATACCCATAGGCATAGTCATGTGGGAGACCAAAATGTGGTTATATATGGAAGGGAAATAACATTATGTGAGTGCTCAATGGTTTCTCCTATATAGATGACGTTTGGAATGCAACTTCTTTGTCGAAACTGAAGAGCACTTAGGAATTATGTTTCCTCAAGTTGTGTAGGGGTTGAAGAGGACAATATCCAAATAGTCAGGAAATATTGGGAAGTGTTCGGATAATGTGTTGAGGTGTTGAACAAACCTTCCAACTCACCATGGTGGAGTGCATGACATAATTATGTGGTTTTAAGTAGTCAATGCAAGGATGCATTGTGTATATGTGACCATGGGTGTTGGCACCTCAATGCTTTTTATAATATTGGTAGTTATTTGTTACATTATGAAAATCATATGGTGATAAAAATGCATAATGATGGATAGATAAATTATATTTAATATGAGTACTATATGAAGGTGATTGAATAATTGTTTTTTACAATTCTGAGATCACTCTTTAGAGTTGTTGAAAATGTTACATAGAATGATAATGCGTGTGAGTAATGCCATTTTGTTTGGATGAATGAAGGTTTAGAAAATTGCATGGGTAATGGTATTGGATATGGAAGGGATGTAAGCCCATAAATAAAACCAGTGCCCACTGCTGCAAGAGACAAACTTTATGAGAAAAAACCTCATGCATGAGAAATTTTATTTTCCTGTATAAAACAGTTTTCAAAATTATATTTTAAAATTACTAACAATCTGTTTGGATGCATGTAAATTGAGGAAATTGTAGGGATAATGGTGTTGGATAGGGAAAGGATGTAAGATAATAATAAATACCAAATCATGTTGTTTCAATTGCCAAACATTGTGAGTAGAAACCTCATGGTTGGGAAAATTTGTTTTCCTGTAAAATACAGATTGGGAAATTTATAATTAAAAATTGTTATATGCTAACAATTTGTTTGGTTGACTGAAAGGTTGAATAAATTGTAGGAAGAATGTTCTCCAATATGGAATTTTTGTAATCCATAATAAATAATGATATCTGTTGTTGCAAGAGAAAAATGAATTGTGAGAAGGAAGCTCATCCTTGGGAAATTCTATTTTTGTATACAAAACATATTTGACATTTATGATTGTGTTGCATGCAAACAAAAACCTCCCAAATTTCTCGTCTTAGTATCTGTGAAAGACAAGAAACCATCCCCCCATCCAACTCTTCTCACCTGAACCCTCACACTCTCTCCCACGTGAAAATGAATATGCCCAAGTTTTTCCCTCTCGCTCTCCCCACCTTATCATTTCAGTTACTCCTCAGATCACATCTACCCGATGATCCATAATTTAGCGAGTTCCATTTTCTTGTTTTCAATGATGCTCCATTGATTTTATCATCAGTACATAGTCCACCTCCCTTTGAACTTGGTTGATGCGCTATCATGCTTTCGCCAAACCTCACTGACACACATATTCATCGTCGGTGAAGTTCGCATGATCAACGTTGTCTCACCGATATTGGTCACATGATTATATTCTTCGTAGGTACATCTTTAACCAACTGAATCCCTTCCACTCTTATCGTTGCATCTTATTTCGACAACGTCCCTCTATTTTAATTCATTGCACTACATATCGACAAGGTTCGTCTCTTTGTCCCTCACGCGCTACCTATTGGTAGGTTTCCCTCTCCTATCCTTGATACATCACCTGAAGGATGTCGACCCCTTATCATTACCAAGAACATTGAAGATGATATTCTCTCTCTCGCTAACACTGACTAGATCAACATGGTTCTCTTTCTCCTTCAGGATTATCTCGTCCCTCTCTCAGCTTGGATCCCTTCTTGCTACACTCATTAGTTAATATCCTTACATTTCCAATGACTAAACTCTCCATGTATATCTAGACAGTTGGTCAATAATTCCCTATCTCACTTGATTCACTTCAAATTACAGTCGTAATCAAGTTTTCAGTGTTCCCCAATGGCTTTGTTCATGCACATGGTACTAGCTTGTGTGCTTTGAATTTCTTGACATTAAGACTAAATATTCATTATGGAAGCCTTACCTATCATCATATGGGTTAATCTAATCACCTATTGGTATTGCGTTGGTTCTGAAATTCCCTTCGACAGAAATTTGGCCCTTTCATCTCCTAGATAGTACTAAGCGCACTCAAAGGCAGTTGGATGTTTTGGTGGATTTATAATTTCATTATTTCGATGCATCACTACAGTGTAAATGAATGATATAAGATATGATATATCACAATGTTGGCATAGACCAATATTGAGAGAAATCCAAAAAGTGTTGAAGGAATTAGAGTTTCGCCGGAAAATAGGGGAGCACGTTAGGAATAAAGGAAACGTGACGCCGAGAGAAGAAGAAAAGCAACATGTGAGGCGTTCATGCAGGAAAACCTAACCACATTAGATTTAGGGTTTTTGTAAGACATTGTAATGGATGAAAAGATAATAATAAGTATAAATAAGTACCTAGAACGTCTAGGGTAGGGAGTTATCATGTCGGCAAAGATTGTTTTTCATAGCAAGGAAAATGAGTGTAAGATCTGATACCTTTTTGTAAGTTTTTGAGCTATGAGAGAGTGAGGTAACTACACCTTGAGGGTTAGATTGCAGGCTGATGAGCCTGGTGCGATATAGTCGTCCTCACAAAGGTTGTAGAGCCTGTTTTGTAATCGTATAAAGAAATTTATAATGCGTGGGGTGCTATATATTATAGAACCATAATAAAAGAGCCTAAGAAGACAAATATTTGTGGATGTAGCCCAAGAGGGGGTGAACCATGGTAGATATTCTGTTATGTGAAATTCTTATTGTTTATGTCCTTTCTGTGAATGGTTAGATCTTAGATGAATGTCTCGATCGGGTAGTTAGATCTGTTGATTTACATGCATGGATAATAGAGTAAAAAATGAAGATCACAAGATACCATCCCAGATCTCCATTGATTCCTAGACTACAAGCACTTGAGCATTGCAATCACCCATAGAACTATTTTGGGTGAGACTATGCAGTACACTCTGTCTATTGTGTTTCCTTCTGGTTTACTAGAAGGGTTGATAGTTTTAGAGGGCTTTGTTGGAAGCTTGTTCAGAGATGAACCTCAGTCAGACTAAGAATAAGGAGGAAATATATTAGCCAACAAATGGTTTTGTTGTCGGCTAAAATGGCATGGGATTGAGTGAGTAGGATACGAGAAAGAATCACGAAGGAAATGATCATATAGAAGGTAATGTTCAGACTGTGGAATCCAACGAAGTAATATATCAAATGCTAGTTGAAAAAAAAGGATCTTGAGTTTGCGCAGAAGGACAACAAAAACCCTAAAATAACACTGTGCAAATATCTAGACAAGTACGTGTTTAGTGATTTGCATGAAGTATTTTTCTATGAGTTCTCGCATGTGTTACAGGAGTGGATATTGAGGTTGAATAAAAGCACTCGACAAATTGGGTCAGACAGTTAGAGTGGAACTCTGTGGATATTTCTTAGTTACAAAAATTTGATAACAAATTCACATGAGCAGTAGATTTCTGGCTAGACAATATTGTAGCAAGATTTATCACAAAATTTGCAGTAGATACTGCGAAGTCTTACAACAAAACAAAGAAAGAGTTTCTAAGAGGACCACGAGGAAGGTATATTATATCATTGTAAACTTCCATCAAGATCTTACTGTATAACAAAGGTGTAATGACTATGGAAGCAGTTAACTATACTTCCCTGCGTGCATGGGGGAAGGGGGGAAGCACTGACAAGAAATGGAAAAATGGAAGAAGGGATGGATAAGGGAAAGAAGGAGGAGGTCGTAGACCCAATTATGATGGAGGAATATTATATCAAGCAGATCATGGAAACAGCTGGAAAAATGCATAGTGGATTACCCTACCAATATAATATGAATAATAAGAAGAGAGCCATACATAGAGAGAGGGCTTGAAAATTGATTAAGAATAGGTAGAGGATCTCCGGGTTGTGGGGAAGATTGAGGAAATCCTATGACCAATGTATGAGAGGAAGCTAAGAGGTCCAAGGGAAAGAACAACATGCATAACTCCTATCCATGTCAGTGTTAGTGTGGAACCCATAAACCCATGTGTGACTAATACACCAAAAAAAACACCACCGTTTAGACAACCGAATTTTAGTGGAAGAAGGACAACAGGAAGTGCACTCAACCAAGGAGAAGAAATTGGAGGAGCCAGTTCAAGAAGTAGTAGTCAAGTATCTACATCATGCAGAGGTCATAGTTCATCACCCTTCAAAGTGGTAGGACATGATCCCATCATCAAGTTACCTGAATTCAAGGGAGAGGCATCAGAGGATCCTGAAAAGAACTTGTTTATCTGTGAGAAGATTTGGGAAGTAAAGAAGATCAAAAATGAGGATACAAAACTTGTGCAGTTAGCTATCACACTAAGAGACCGCACACTATATTGGTACATGAGCTTAGTTGTAAACAATACACCAAGAAAAATAAGTACGATTTCATATGTCAAGAAGCTACTGATAAAATAATGAACCAACCATATTTTCAAGGGTAGCAATAGTTGTTTTTAAGGAGTTCATACATCAATTTTTAGAAGTGTATCTGGATTATTGGACCATATATATTCAGTCAAAAGACCAAGTCAAAGTGTTAATCCTGATGTTTGAAAGATGCAGGTAGTGTCAGATATCATTGAATATCAAGAAGCACATCTTTGGGACACCTTTTGTAATATGCTTGGGACATATAGTGTGAAAAAAAGGCTTGGTAGTAGATTCTACCAAGATTGCATTGGTTGTGAATTTACCACCACCAAAATCAATGCACCAATTGAGAGAAACATTGGGACATACAAGATACTACAGGAAATTCATAAAAGGGTATGCACAGATCACTGCACCAATGGAGAAACTGTTAAAGACAGATACTAAATTTTAGTGGAATGAGGATTGTCAACAAGGTTTGGACACCTTAAAAGAAAAGATGGTCACAACACCTATACTAGTATTCCCAGATTAGGAAAAGATATTCCATGTGCATGTAGATGCATCAGCTATATCACTTGGAGAAATTCAGGCGTAGGCAGGAGTAGGAGATTTGGACCATCCCATAACATTAGCTAGTAGAAAACTGTCAGAATTAGAGCAAAACTACAATACTACAAAAAGAGAAGGCCTAGCTATGGTCTATGCACTTTAGAAGTTCATACATTATTTACTGGGAAAACAAATTAAGATGTTCACAGATCATTCAACCCTCAAATACCTAGTCAACAAGCCAGTGTTGGGGGGAGTATCTATAGATGGATACTATTATTTCATGAATTCGATTTGGAAGTAATAGTTAAACTAGGGAAGCTGAATGTAGGGCATGATCACCTGTCAAGGGTCACCAATAAAAAGGAACCTATAAATTTAGAGGATAACTTCCTTGATGCATAATTTTCGGTACAAATAGGTGATGAATATTTTGTTGACATCATTGAATACTTGAGTACAGGGACTACACCAGAAGAGTTTAACACTGCACAAAAGAAAAATCTAGTAGTCAAAGCTACAGACTAGCAAATAATTGTTGGACATTAATAAAAGATGGGTGCCGACAAAATTTTGAGAAGATGCGTACTAGAACACGAAATACCTAGGATTTTGGCAGAAGATCATGAGGGAATAACTAGAGGACATTATACAGGGAAAGGTATTGTGCAAAAGGTATTTCACACAAGACTATGGTGGCCAAAAATACATAGAGATTCTAAGTATTACTGCCAGATATGCGATGTCTGTCAGAGGGTTGGTAAACCTAATAGAAGGGATGAGATTCCCCTAAGACCACAAGTAACGTTGTAGGTATTTGACAAATGGGAAATAGACTTTGTGGGACCAACTAACCCACCAATAAAGAGGTCAGGAGAAAGATATGTCATTACTGCGACAAAATACCTAACAAGATGGGAAAAAGTAACACCAGCAAAAGATTGTAGCGCGGAGACAACAACACACTTCTTGTTTGAACAAGTGATCACTAGATTTGTTTTTCCAAGGATTTTTATGAGTGACCAAGGCACTCACTTTATCAATAGAACACTCTAGGATATGACAAAGGAATTTCAAGTCTACCATCAGAAGAGTACACCATACCATCCTTAATAAAATAGAATAGTAGAAGCCTCCAATAAGATCCTCGAGAATTATTCAACTAAGATTTGCAATGCCAATAGGGATGATTGGGATTTGAATATACCAACAGTACTATGGCCATACAATACTCCATGAAAACATTTGACAAGACAGAAACCATTTAGATTGGTGTATGGAAAGGAAGCAATCGTTCCATTAGAATTTCTAGTACCTAGCATGCCAGTCACAACAATTATCAACATGATAGAACAAGGCGCAGTAAAAGAAAGGCTAATTCAACTCATGGAAATTGTAAGGTAGCTAGAGAGGTAGTGGGGGGGGCCTAGAGGGCCCATATTGATAATAGTGGAGGTCATTCAATGTANGGGGGCCTAGAGGGCGCATATTGATAATAGTGGAGGTCATTCAATGTAAGGTGGACTAGGTCCACTATATTATTAAATAAGACCCACTATGGTAGTTAGATATAATAAATGGGTAATTAGATATAATAAATGTAAGAGGACTTGTTAGAAGGTTCTACTTCTAGAAGATTACTCCTCTAGAATGTTCTTAGGTGATGGTAGAACTATATAAATGGGTTCAAGAAATGTAATGAGACATGAAGAGAAATATTGTATTTGGATTGGTAGCTCAATAGGAGGATGCCCCCTCGAAGAGGCAAGTGAACAGGAGAGGATCCCTTCCATAATATGATCCACTGTATGGTGTTGCCCTACCTCAAGGGTTTGGTAATAACAAAGTGTGGTTTCTTCTATATTGTTTTGTGGATCTATTGTGTATTCAGTATTTATGGTGATTAGATTTGTATATCTATTCAGGTACTTACCAAGTGGTATCAGAGCACTTTCCTTGGCCGGAGTTGTGGGCAACTATTTTTTATTTTTGCAGATTTTTTTTCGGAGAAGAAAAAAGAGGGCCGCGCCATTCCAGACATTTTCAGTATATTTATGTGAAAAATTTGCAGAAAAGGGTTGTATATCTGAGTTCTTCTTATAAAAACACCCAAGTTAAAAAAAATAATCGTCCGAAACGGAGTTCGGAAGGTCAAGATATTGAGGTTTTAAAATCTGCAATTTTTCAGGGTTTTTGCTGCGGACGGCGACGCGATTTTTTTTTATTTCTGTAACAATTGGAGGCCGAATTTGCCCAAATAAATTATAGATCTGAGTTATTCTCACAATTTCACCAAATTTCAAAAAAAAAATCAGCCAAAACGGAGTCCAGGAAGTAAAGTTATGAGCATTTTATGTTCAACAGTTTTTTAGGGTTTTTCCAGAAAAAGCCGCGATTTTCCGTCGAAACTTCTTGGGTTTATTTTTTGAGTTTTTCCGTGACGGATACATAACCGAAGAGTTCATAGGGTGCTCAGATGGCCATTTCTTCTCAAACCTTGAAATAAATTCTTGAATCATTCAAAGCCCAATTGGATGAGAGATTGGATGCATTTTCACATGGCCTCACAAACAGCTTCACACATAGCCTCACAGTCAGCCTCACATATGGCCTCAA
>SNQJ01S0153028.1:8306-31133 GCA_010110895.2 Picea sitchensis | reverse complement strand
CACAAGGTCAATGTGGATGGTGGAGAGGCACTTGAAATCATTGAAGGTGTTGGTTAGACAAAGAGCATGTCCTGAGGGTTCTATGGTGGAGGGATATATGGTATATCAATCCATGGTGTATATTAGTCAGTATCTTCCTAAATCAACAACGTCAACTATGCATGCAGTGGATCTTATTTGGGATGTGAACTCCATCAAAAAATTTGAAGATCAAGAGCACCTGTTGGGGAAAGGTAGAATGAAAAAAATGAGAGGTAATATATTAATAATTGTGGAGATTTATATTAATAATACATATAAAGTTTCATTTGTTGTGTATATTATCATACTCATTAATATATTTATATAATTTATTTCATAAATTATTAATATTTATAACCTACATGGACGTTATAACTAATATTTAATATTGGTGAATTATGATTTTTTGATTTAGTTGCTCAAGATTGGGATGCACTGCATTTATACATCGCAAACAATCTTGATTGGATGAATGTATGGATTTAAATATGTAAACAACATAATGGAAGTAGGTTATCATGGCAACGACTGTCTGAATTGGCTAGAGAAGCTCGTCGTAACAAAGATGCCAATGTTATGCAAAGGGAAATTGATTTAGCATATGGTTTGAAAGATGGACATGCAAGCAAATTCACCCATTTTATTCAGTTATTTTATATTATATTAATGTGATTGCATGTGTACTATATTTTTCAGATACTTGCCAAGTTATATAAATATATATGTTAATTTATTAATTGACAATGCATCTTTTACATATTTGGCATATTGCAATTGCAACACCACAAGGCTATGTGGTGCAATGGTTGTAAATTTTGCATCAAACAATTGGATGAAACCATAATTTTTTTTGATAGCGGGATAACTACAGTATTCCAGGTCACTAATGTTTCCTCTAGGAGTGACAGACATCCTCGAGAATTTGAAAATATATACTATGGGTATTTAAATGATATACTTGAGTGTGATTTTAATTCCTTCAAATTAGTTATGTTCGATGTAAAATGTTATAGGTTACGAATGCATGAAAGCGATGAGGAAAGAACTGTTATTCAACATGCCAACAAATTTCCAATGATTAAAACAACAATGTTTGAAAGAGGACATGATCGCTATGTTTTTCCAAGCCAATGTGAATAGGTATTTTACTCAAATGTTACAAGTGAGAGGGATTGGTTATTTATTGTTAGATATGATCCAAGAGGAAGGCCATTTAAGTATACTCATTTACATGAAGAAGATGATATTGAAGATCAAGAAGATGATTTTCCAGATCAGACAAAGTTGAAAGATCATGCATGGCCGACAGATGAAGAAGATGAAGAAGATCATGATCCAAGCATAGGAGACAATATTGCAATTCTTGATGATGATGTCGATGAAAGTATGCTCGAAAATGACATTGATGACAATGATGATATCGTCAATCCTTTCAACATCGTTTCTGAACTGGATGATGATACAAATGTCAAGTTTGATGAAGAAGATCAAGATACATAATAAGGATGATTACACAAATGTTGAGTTTGGATTAGGTACGTGACTATATATTTTAATTTGTATGAATTATTCTCTTAAAATAATTTACTTATAATGTCATGGGTTAATTACATGTTTTTAAGTTTTATGCGATGTTTTTATAACCTATGTTACATGTTGTTTAATTATTATATGAAACCTGCAAATAGTTTCCAATATACTAAAGTATGTGGTAAACTAAAAATATCATTTACAAACACATAATTTCATTTACCTTCATTAATTTTAGTTTTTGTAGTTTCTATGCATGAATCTTACTAGGAAATTGCTTTCGATTATTTTCTATTTTATAGATTGGGTATTTGGGATCAATTGAGAGTGATGTGAGGGGGAGGGGAGGGGCCATATGAGCTTCCACCTTCACATGGTTGGCCTTGTTCAATAGAGGATAAATGATTATTGAAACCAAGAGAAGCTCTTTCATTTTTATACCATCATGATCGTAGATGTCATCAATATTGTTGTCATAGTATTGCATCAACGAAGTTTCGATGAACGTGTTTATCATTTATATAGAATTTTTTTTGAAACCCTATTTTTCTTTCAAAGTACACAAATTGGTTGACACAAGTTTTAAGTTTGCATCAGTGTTTCTTCATTTTTCTTTCAGGTTCTACATTAATGTATATACAATTTATCTGTGTCATAGTTGTGATGAAAAAATCCTCTTTTTCATTGATTGCTTAATCAACACCATAAAAATACTCCCTTGCATTACTAGATGCGGGGACTTGTGTAATGTCGAATGAATTTTACAAGGAACAAGGAATGAAAATTGTACTAGTACTAGACATGGGCAACAATGACTTGTGAATGGGGCCAACGTTGAAATTTTTTCAAACTGTTTCTGTATGCACTGAAATTTGACATGGATAGACTATTGGCATGCCTTAACGATATGGGAGGGTTTCTAGACTCAAATTTGACTCACACACTCACTTTCTTTCATCATCAATTCATCATGTAGACCATAAACCCTATTTTTCATATGTTCTAGTAGATATGTTAATGATTCCTAATTTCATATTTGTATTTGACTCAAGGTACAACTAGCTTGCAAAGTATCAAATTTTAATTTCAAGTTGATAGACCAAATATGAAATGAATCCTAATTAAAACCATCAAGTGTTGGAATTTGTCATTTAAGTGTAGTGTCATGTAGTTATCTTTTAAAACATAGATAGAGTAGTCTCTATAGAAGTAGAGAAATATATTGAGATTGGATTTTCTTCTAAGTCGATGTTGATATTTTTAACCTTAAATAAATATTGATATATATGGTGGTGTGAAAAGAAGTAAAATAGGTTCTAGAGGAGAAAATCAAGGATAATTTAGTACCCATCACTTATGCAAACATTTTCATCGGAAAGAGAGACAAAGAAGGGAATTCGTTGGTAAGAGACAAGAAAAGGATATCTTCGCAAGAGCGACAAATGTAAATAATCTTGCGATGAATTAGATATACTATCGACGAAAACGTTCATCGATAGTATAGCTAATTCTTCACAAGAATATTTACATGGGATAAACACAGGAAATAGATGATGTGGTTCCAAGTATAGCTAATTCATCACAAGTATATTCAAATGTACACATGGGATACAATTCATCGCCTTTCTTCATTTTTCTTTCAGGTTCTATATTAATGTATATATAATGTAAGTGTGTCATAGTTGTCATGAAAAATCCCCTTTTTTCGTTGATTGCTTAATCAACAACATAAAAATATTCCCTTGTAGTACTAGATGCGGGGACGTGTGTACTTTCAAATTGAACAACAAATGTACTAGGACTAGACATGGGCAACAGTGACCTGTGAATGGGGCCAACGTTGGAATTTTTTCAAACTGTTTCTGTATGCACTGAAATTTGACATGGATATACTATTTTCATGCCTTAACAACATGGGGGAGGGGGGTTATGGACTCGAATTTGACTTACACACCCACTTTTTTCCATCATCATTTCATCATGTAAAGCATAAACCCTATTTTTCTTTCAAAGTACACTAATTGGTTCATGCAAGTTATAAGTTTGCATCAACATTTCTTCATTTTTCTTTCAGGTTCTACATTAATGCATATGCAATGTATGTGTGTCATAGTTGTGATGAAAAGTCCCTCTTTTTCGTTGATTTCTTAATCAAAACCATACAAATAATCCCTTGCAGTACTAGATGTGGGGACGTGTGTACTATCGAACAAATTTTAAAAGGAACAAGGAACATAAATTGTACTGGGACTAGACACAAGAAACAATGACCTGTGAATGGGGCCAACGTTGAATTTTTTTCAAACTGCTTCTGTATGCACTGAAATTTGACATGGATAGACTATTCACATGCCTTAACAATATGGGAGGGTGTTGGAACTCAAATCTGACTCACACACCCACTTTATTCCATCATCAATCCATCATGCAAACCATAAACCCTATTTTTCTTTCAAAGTACGCAAATTGGTTGATGCAAGTTTTAAGTTTGCATCAACCTTTCTTCATTTTTCTTTTAGGTCTAAATTAATGTATATACAATGCATATGTGTCATAGTTGTGATGAAAAATCTTTCTTTTTCATTGATTTCTTAATGAACACCATAAAAATACTCCCTTGCAGTACTATGTGCGGGGACATGTGTACTGTCAAACAAATTTTAAAAGGAATAAGGAACAAAAATTGTACTAGGACTAGACATGGGCAACAGTGACCTGTGAATGGGGCCAATGTTGACATTTTAAAAATGTTTCTGTATGCACTGAAATTTGACATGGATAGACTATTCACATGCCTTAACACTATGGGAAGGTTTATGGACTCAAATTTGACTCACACACCCACTTTCTTCCATCATCATTTCATCATGTAAACCATACACCCTAATTTTCTTTCAAAGTACACAAATTGGTTGATGCAATTTTTAAGTTTGCATCAACCTTTCTTCATTTTTCTTTCAGGTTCTACATTAATGTATATACAATGTATGTGTGTCATAATTTTGATGAAAAATCCCTCTTTTTTGTTGATTTCTTAATCAACACCATAAAAATACTTCCTTGCAGTACTTTATGCGGGTTTGTGTGTACTGTTGAACGAATTTTAAAAGGAACAAGGAATGAAAATTGTATTAGGACTAGAAATGGGAAATAGTGACCTGTGAATGGGGCCAACATTGAAATTTTTTCAAACTATTTCTGTATGCACTGAAATTTGACATGGATAGACTATTCACATGCCTTAATGATAAGAGAGAATTTATGGACTCAAATTTGACTCACACACCCACATTCTTCCATCATCAATTCACCATGTAAACCATAAACCCTAATTTTCTTTTAAAGTACACAAGTTGTTTGACGCATGTTTTAAGTTTGCTTCTGTCTTTCTTCATTTTTCTTTCAGGTTCTACATTAATGTATATACAATGTATCTGTGTCATAGTTGTGATGAAAAATCCCTCTTTTTCATTGATTTCTTAATCAACACCATAAAAATACCCCCTTGCAATACTAGATGCAGGGACGTGTGTACTGTCGAACGGATTTTAAAAGAAACAAGGAACATAAATTGTACTAGGACTAGACATGGGCAACAATGACCTATGAATGGGGCCAATGTTGATTTTTTTTCAAACTATTTCTATATGCACTGAAATTTGACATGGATAGACTATTCACATGCCTTAACGATATGTGAGGGTTTCTGGACTCAAATTTGACTCACACACCCACTTTATTCCATCATCAATTCATCATGTAAACCATAAACCCTATTTTTCTTTCAAAGTACACAAATTGTTTGACACAAGTCTTAAGTTTGCAATAGTCTTTCTTCATTTTTCTTCTAGGTTCTACAATAATGTATATACAATGTATGTGTGTCATATTTGTGATGAAAAATACCTCTTTTTCATAGATTTGTTCATCAACACCATAAAAATACTCCCTTGAAGTACTAGATGCGGGGACATGTGTACTATCGAACAAATTTTAAAAGGAACAAGGAACGAAAATTGTGCTAGGACTAGACAGGGGCAACAGTGACTTGTGAATGGGTCCAATGTTGAAATTTTTTCAAACTATTTCTGTATGCACTGAAATTTGACATGGATAGACTATTCACATGCCTTAACAATACGGGAGGGTTTTTGTACTCAAATTTGACTCACACACCCACTTTCTTCCATAATCAATTCATCATTTAAACCATAAACCCTATTTTTCTTTCAAAGTACACAAACTTGTTGACGCAAGTTTTAAGTTTGCATCAGTCTTTCTTGAATTTTATTTTCGGTTCTACATTAATGTATATACAATGTATCTGTGTCATCGTTGTGATGAAAAATCCCTCTTTTTTCGTTGATTTCTTAATGAAAACCATAAAAATACTCCCTTGCAGTACTAGATGTGGGCACATGTGTATTTTCGAACGAATTTTAAAAGGAACAAGGAATGAGAATTGTACTAGGACTAGACATGGGCAACAGTGACCTGTGAATGGGGCCAACGTTTAAATTTTTTCAAACTGTTTTTGTATGCACTGAAATTTGACATGGATAGACTGTTTGCATGTCTTAACGATATGGGAGCATTTCTGGACTCAAAATTTGACTCACACACCCACTTTCTTCCATCATCAATTCATCATGTAAACCATAAACCCTATTTTTCTTTCAAAGTACAAAAATTGGTTGATGCAAGTTTTAAGTTTGCATCAGTCTTTCTTCATTTTTCTTTCAAGTTCTACATTAATGTATATACAATGTATTTGTGTCATAGTTGTGATAAAAAATCCCTCTTTTTCGTTGATTTCTTAATCAACACCATAAAAATAATCCCTTGCAGTACTAGATGCGGGGATGTGTGTACTGTCGAACGAATTTTAAAAGGAACAAGGAACAAAAATTGTACTAGGACTCGACATGGGCAACAATGACCTGTGAATGGGGCCAACATTGAAATGTTTTCAAATTGTTTTTGTATGAACTGAAATTTGACATGGATAGACTATTCGCATGCCTTAACGATATGGGAGGGTTTTTGGACTCAAATTTGACTCACACACCCACTTTCTTCCATCATCATGTAAGCCATAAACCCTATTTTTTCTTCAAAGTGCACAAATTAGTTGACGCAATTTTTAAGTTTGCATTAGTGTTTCTTCATTTTTCTTTCAGGTTCTACATTAATTTATATACAATGTATTTGTGTCATAGTTGTGATGAAAAATCCCTCTTTTTCATTGATTTGTTAATCAAAACCATAAAAATACTCCCTTGCAGTACTAGATGCGGGGACGTGCGTAATTTTGAATGAATTTTAAAAGGAACAAGGAATGGAAATTGTACTAGGATTAGACATGGGAAACAATGACCTGTGAATGGGGCCAATGTTGAAATGTTTTCAAACTGTTTTTGTATGCATTGAAATTTGACATGTATAGACTATTTGCATGCCTTAATGAAATGGGGGGGTTTATGGACTCAAATTTGACTCACACACCCACTTTCTTCCATCATAAATTCATCATGTAAAACATAAACCCTATTTTTCTTTTAAAGTACACAGATTGGTTGACACAAGTTTTAAGTTTGCATCAATGTTTCTCCATTTTCTTCCAGGTTCTATATTAATGTATACATAATGTATTTGTGCCATAGTTGTGATGAAAATCCCTCTTTTTCGTTCATTACTTAATCAACACCATAAAAATACTCCCTTGTTGTACTAGATGTGGGGATGTGTGTACTGTCGAACGAATTTTGAAAGGAACAAGGAATGAAAATTGTACTACGACTAGACATGGGCAATAGTGACCTGTGAATGGGGCCAACACTGAAATGTTTTCAAACGATTTCTCTATGCACTGAAATTTGACATGGATAGACTATTCACATGCCTTAACGATATGGGTGGGTTTCTGGACTCAAATTTGACTCACACACCCACTTTCTTCCATCATCAATTCATCATGTAAACCATAAACCATATTTTTCTTTCAAAGTATACAAATTGGTTGATGCAATTTTTAAGTTTTCATCATTCTTTCTTCAATTTTATTTCAGGTTCTACATTAATGTATATACAATGTATTTGTTTGATAGTTGTGATGAAAAATCCCACTTTTTCATTGATTTCTTAATAAACACCATAAAAATACTCCCTTGAAGTACTAGATGCGGGGATGTGTGTACTGTCGAACAAATTTTAAAAGGAGCAAGGAACATAAATTGTACTAGGACTAGACATGGGCAATAGTGACCTGTGAATGGGGCCAACATTGAAAATTTTTCAAATTATTTTTTGTATGCATTGAAATTTGACATGGATTATACTATGTGCATGCCCACTGATATGGGAGGGTTTACGGACTCAAATTTGAATCCACACACCCACTTTATTCCATCATCAATTCATGATATAAACCATAAACCTTATTTTTATTTCAAAAGTACAAATTAGTTGGCCTTAAAGTTTAAGTTTTCATCAGTCTTTCTTGATTTTTATTTCAGATTCTACATTAATGTATACTCTGATATAGTTTTGTCATAGTTGTGAAGAAAAATCCCTCTTTTACTGTTGATTTCTTAATCAACACCATAAAAATAGTCCCTTACCCATTACTATATCACGGGGGCATTATTAATGCTTGTCGAATAGATTTTAAAGGAACAAGGAATTAAGATTACTAGGACTAGACATAGGAAACAATGACACATGAATGGGGCCAACATTTAAATTTTTTCAAACTATTTTTGTATGCACTCAAATTTGACATGGATAGACTATTTTTGTAACTTAACGATATGGGATGGTTTATGGACTCAGATTTGACTCACAAACCCAATTTATTCCATCATCAATTAATCATGTATTACCATGAACCCTATTTTTCTTTTAAAGTACACAAGTTTGTTGATGGAAGTTTTAAGTTTTTTCATTAGTATTTCTTCATTTTTCTTCGGGTTCTACATTAATGTATATACAATGTATTTGTGCCATAGTTGTGATGAAAAATCCCTCTTTTTCATTTGATTACTTAATCAACACCATAAAAATAGTATATTTGTACTAGATGCGGGGACATGTGTATTGTCGAATGAATTTCAAAGGAAAAGATAAAATTGTACTAGGACTAGACCGGGGCAACTTGTTGACACGTGAGATGGGGCCAAGCGTTGGAAATGTTTTCAAATTTGTTTTCTCTATACCTTTGAAATTTGTGGATAGACTATTCCCACATGCCTTAGCGATATGGGAGGGTTTACGGACTCAAATTTGACTCACACACCCACTTTCTTCCATCATCAATTCATCATGTAAAACCATAAACCCTATTTTCTTTCAAAGTACAAATTGGTTGGCCTTAAGTTTTACGTTTTCATCATTCTTTCTTCATTTTTCTTTTAGGTTCTACATTAATGTATACAATGTATCTGTGTCATAGTTGTGATGAAAATCCTCTTTTTGTTGATTTCTTAATCAACACCATAAAAATACTCTCCCTTGTGGTACTAGACAGGGGATGTGTGTCCTTGTCAAACAAATTTTAAAAGGAACAAGGAACATAAATTGTACTAGGATTAGACATTGGCAATAGTGGCCTGTGGAGAAATGGGGCCAGCAGTTGAATTTTCAAATTGTTTATGTTTGCATTGGAATTTGACATGGATGCTAGTCATTATGAATTAACGATATGAGAGGGTTTATGGACCTGGGAATTTGACTCCACACACCCACTTTATTCCATCATCAATTCATCATGTAAACCATAAACCTTATTTTATTTCAAAGTGCATAAATTGGTTGATGCAAGAGTTTTAAGTTTTCATCAGTCTTTCTTCATTTTCTTTCAAGTTCTACATTAATGTATGTAATGTATCTATGTCATGGTTGTGTGATGAAGAATCCCTCTTTTTGTTGATTTCTTAATCAACACCATAAAATACTCCCTTTTCGATTACTAGCAGATGCGAGGATGTGTATTATGCTTGTGGGAATGGTACTAAAATGAACAAAGACAGCATTGTACTAGGACTAGACATGAGAAACAATGACCTATGAATGGGGCTAACATTGAAATATTTTCAAGCTGTTTCCGTGCACTAAATTTGACATGGATAGATATTCACATGCCTTAACAATATGGGAGGGTTTCTGAACTTGAATTTACTCCACACCATAGCTATCATCAATTCATCATGTAAACCATAAACCCTATTTTTTCTTTCAAAGTACACATGAAATTTGTTGACACAAGTTTTAAGTTTCATCAATATTTCTTCATTTTGCTTTAGGGTTCTACATTAATGTATACAATGTATTTGTGTCATAATTGTGATGAAGAATCCCTCTTTTCTAGTTATTTTTAATCCAACACCATAAAAAATACTCCTTATGATGAATATTATTGCTATTAGGCAATTTTACAAGGAATAGGTAACATAAATTGTATTAGGACTAGATATGGGCAACAATGACTTAATGGGGCCAAGGTTGAAAGAAGTTTTTCAAACTATTTATGTATGCCTTTGAGAATTTGACATGGATAAACTATTCACATGCCTTAATGATATGGGAGGGTTTACGGACTCAAATTTGAAGCCACACACCCACTTTTCCATCATCAATTCATCATATAAAGCATAAACCTTTTTTTTTTCATATGTTCTAGTAGATATGGTAATGATTCCTAATTTCATATTTGTATGTTGACTCAAGGTACAGCTAGCTTGAAAATGTCAAATTTATTTAATTTCCAATTGATCATGAAATATGAAATGAATCAATCATCATTTGATATCATCACAAGAGTGGCCGAATGTAAATAATCTTGTGATAAATTAGCTATACTATGTGAGAATTTTTTTGGCCGATAGTATAGCTAATTCGTTGGAAGAATGTGTCTTTGAATGGTGTTACATGGTTTTCAAGGTGTATGGCTTGTATGGTGCAATGTAGTGTAGTCATAAGAACAATCTCTCTATGCCAAACCTCAAAATAGATAGTACCATATCTTGTTCATGAATAGATATTCTTTGTATGTTTCCTTTTGTGGTGGCTCAAGCCCTCACACATGATGCATTACAAGCGAAATGTAACAATTTGACTATTGAATGATAACATTATGTCACATGCAAATTCTGAATTGACTTAGCTTTCAAATGAACTTTGACAAGCCCTTATGGCCCAAACATCATTTGATTGGTAGGATATAGATAGCTTTCAAGACTCTTATCTTTGCAAGGAATGTTTCTTTGGTAGGATATCGGTAGTTTTCAATATTCTTATCTCTTATTTCTTAGCACATATGATGATCATGGGGACAATTTGAAAAAAAAGAAAATTACAAATTTTAAAAGGTAAAATCCAATCAAAATGAGAACTAATATGCCTTACATTCATACATAGAACATACACGTACCTTATAATCAATCTTAATAGTTACATAGAAGCCTATCTTTCACGAGGTTGTATCCTAGAAATTATAATACCTAGGAGATGAAATTTTAGCAACATGCAACTTGATCCCAGGTATACTAGAATATCCTCCAAGCCGTTTTTAGAAACATTGTGAAAAAACAATTGTAGCAAAAATTCCAAGGTGTCTTAGGTGTAGCAACGACCTTGAGCTCACGATACCATATTTTAGGAATCAAATATCAGTATAGCATAAGCTTTCAGACTAAGTACTCAATGCCTTGAAAAAGAAATTCATATAATACTTAAGCCTTTTCAGGAGGCAACCTCATATTCCACATAAATGTACAATTCAAGATGATTCCAAATGAAATGTCTCCTTGCTATATATGGGAGAGTAGGAGGTATAATTACAACTAATGGAATAAGAGCTGACATAAAATGAAATTAACATTACTAATGTAATATGCCGAATTAAAGGGGTAATGAGCCAATAATGGGGCTTAACACAAAAGGTTCTTGCTGATTTCAAAATTTTGTATATGTCAGCATCCAATTGTTCTTGAGCACTAATATCTTGTTCAATGTCTGCCCATGAATGATTAAAGTTGATCACTGGTGTGGTGGTGTCTAGAATGGTGTTAAAAAAGTTCAAAGTAATGTTGGTTTGGTCTTGAAGACCAGAATCAATATTGGGCTTCCTTGCAACAGGAACATTCATTAATAGCAAAATAATCAAAGAACCAATTTCAAAAAAGAAAGATGTATCGATGAAAATCAAATATAAAATTTTTAACTAGAGAAATATCGAAGATATCCCCAGTATAGTCACTGGAAATAAGTGTTAAAGGAAAAGATATGATTTGATCTTACTCAATCATTTTTCATACTTTACTTGGCTAAAGAAAAGTAGGCGGGAATATCACTTATGTTTATAGCCAACAAAAGTAACATCCTAACTCACAAGTATAATTACGAGTGCTTAGGATAGTCTTTTATCAACAAAAGCTTACTGGAAATTCACTTTTTATGTAATTTTATGAATACAGAGTTGTTGAAATAAATGTAAGAATAGAAGTAAAGACAATAATATGATAATAGAGACAGTTGAGACATAAATCAATCCTTTATTTCATTCGAATTCACAAAAGAGTCATTTTTCTTTACAAAATATCTTACATAAATCTTGGACCAATGTCAAACTTAGACATCCCAGATGGAAAGAAGTAAAGACAATAATATGATAATAGAGACAGTTGAGACATAAATCAATCCTTTATTTCATTCCAATTCACCAAAGATTCATTTTCTTTACAAAATCTCATACAGAAATCTTGGACCAATGTCAAACTTAGACATCCCCGATGGAACATACAAAAGGACCTCTGACAGAAAACCAAAACTGAACTCTAAAAGATGGATCAACTTGCCATAGATTCCTGCCCACTCGACTCTGCACAATATCCTTTATCAGTCATGAAAATTAATTCACAAACACACAAGTCTACACAGACTATCAAATATATATCAACACCTCTGAAAAACAAGTGTCTGAATGATTTGATTCATCCTTGAATATTGATGTCTACAATAAGACAACACTATCACAAAAGAGAATTAGGCTGTGATGAATATATGAAAGAATGAAAGCTGAACTATCTCAACACAAAATCAAAGAGAAAACCTTAGCATGCTTCTGCTTCTATCCTCCTCTTGTTCCTCCCTTTCCTTTTGCTTTCAACAAATTAAAATTGGTTGAAGAAGTTGAACCAATTCATTAGTTAAGCTAATTAAAATACTCAACTAACTTTAGTTAGGGGGAAAAGTAATAATTATAATAAGGTTCATAAATAAATAATAACTAGTAGGTGGGACCCCTTGTGACTCCCTTTAGTTCATAACAACCATAACATTCATAACATAACCATTAGTTAAGAAAAACATACCTCCTTGTGCCTCTCATCAATATATTCACGTTTGGCAATTTAAACTCATGAAATTTAAAATCATTTCAAAAATAATACTCATATGTCCAAAATAAACATGATGTCAAAAGATCCATGAAATCAACTTTCATAAAACACTAGATAACATAAAATTCAAAACCCATATTTCCCAGTCTATGATGCAACCCTTCCTTGGTTGCTGTTGTCACCTCGTGATTTTCCTGAATTTTTCTTTGTCTATGCAGAGCCTTTAGGATTAATCTCGTTGATCACGTGGGAACAATCGTCCCTCAAATGCATCCGGGAAGACACAGACTTGTTAGAGTCACTGTTGGTTGAGGAAGGGGCAATAATGGCCTTTCCTTTATTAAGTGCATGGTGGGATTCAGTCTTCAATCTCTTGCTAGCATGGGAGGATTCCACTGGTGAGTGATTAGGGGCATCTTGAACAATGGGGTTAATCGACGAAGGAGGAGGCAAAGACAAGTTGGGCCAGCTACGATGTTGGGAGACTGTTGGGTGGAAAATCTCTTGTCATCCATCATTTTCAGGGACCTCAGGTTGTAATGAGACATGAGGAGGTACAGGGATCCATGGTGCTTGCAGGGCTTGGAAAGGAGGCCTCTCAGGCGTTGGTCAGACTATTCCCTCCCCAATCCAATTAAAGAATCCAACATGAAACATTTGGCCAAGCTCTTATGAATCAGTGTCAAAATCTATAGAAAACTCGGGCCTTCTTGGGCCTTGGTTCCAGTTACCTCTACCTCTATTTCCTCGGCCATGGCTTCCTCGACTGAAAAAACTCATCCTGCATGTGTAATCGATTAGCAAATAGTATTTTAAATAACCATGCATGACAACTCTTAAAAATATGAAATATATTTGGCTCAGAATGTATGAAACTCATGCAATCTAATCCATATAAATTGTTTTATTGTTAATCAACGAGCAGGGGGGTGAAACAGGGTTCTCGGATATGTGAGGGGTTTGTATTGAGAGAAAATATGATATAATGAAAGGGGATAAGGATGGTCACTTCTCAATGACAACAACAATCAACTGTAAAACAAACCAATAAAACCTCACTGTAATCACAGAAGACATTGCCCCTTTCATCCATTTTAACACAGAAATTATCTTCATTGTAATTAATCTCAGAACAGGGAGTGAAAAAGGAATATGGGAGGTGACAGGGTTTGTAATTAGTGGAAAGTGAAATAATGGAATGGAAGAAGGATTATTACTGTTCATGGAATTAATTAAGTGGTCCATAAAACATTATGTGAAAGGAGATGCATCAACCATCCATCACTTGAATAAATAATAATTTCTATGTATCTAACAAGTTCACTGTTCATAATCAAATGTCCACATAGTGCCATCACAAAACACTGGGTATCCTATAGAATTTTCAAGAGGTTTTGTTCCCTTCATTCACATACTTTGCATTTTATAACAATTTACGCACAGTACCCATTTCCAATCTGTAACTATCAAAATCAACCATTGCCCATGCATTTATTCAATCCACAACATTGCTGCAAAAAGTCATGTTTCAAATTAACAATGAAGTCACTATCGCTGCAATTGGGTCCATCAATTAAATGCACTAATATTCGTTAAACACGTATAGGCAGTAACAAAAATAGTCAAGACCAAATTTCCATGCTTGTAATGACAATCAATCATACAACCCACAACCACCATTTAGACACAAGCTATGCATAGGGTAATTTGCCTAGGAAATGTAGTTCTGCCACTATAAAAGAAAAACAATTCAATGAGACTTAAAATATGGGCCACCCATCCAACACGACTATCATCAACAACATGCCTTCTTAAACCAGTGGTCAATTTGCAATCAATAAACATGCTTAAACTCTGTGGGTATCCTTGAGTATGGAGAATAAGCTATCCATACCACCCACAGTGCGCAGCTAACGAAACTCAGTGATGCAACATTTCCACTTAACACAATCAAACACATAGTCACAATAATAACTCAACATATCGTGCTGAGCTATTGATTTAATCACACTATGATCGACCATGCTGTGCGCACTTGGGATCATTCAACCAACAACACAAGGGTGCAATGTATATACTTTCTACAGTCGTTCGACCCCAAAGAAAACCATAGTTACCATTACCATTATCTATTTTTCAATTACACAATGCGACATGAGCAACGTTAAGAATTTTCATCGATGATAGATAGACATTCAAATAGTCATTAGTGAAAATGCTAGTGACTATATATCAACCAAACAATTCGCCACTATTTTAGAATATCAATCAACCAAACAATCCATGGTAGCTATGCATACCCATGCATCCATTCGAATTGGGGAAACATCCCTCTCCATTAAACAACACTGAGTTATCAAACATAAGGAGAGCGACTGTGTAACTTGCATCGTGCAACTAACAAATAGGGTTTACCAACGTTATACATAGGCAGTAACTAAATGCCAAACCGACACGACTATCATATAGCCAAATGGACGGGTCTATACTAAAAAATAGTCGGCAATATACAACCATCCAACAATCAAGTAGTAAAACCAACAGGCCAGGCTGGTGTTCCATGTCAACCCTCAGACTTGTGGAGTTAAAGGTTCACACTGTGACTAACACATGGAAGCTAGAGATGACTTCCTTCAATGGTGAAAAACCCTGATACCAACAATGCATACACAAAGGGAACCACGAATCATTCGCGAATAGATAACAAGTCCCAAGACAGGAGGGATACCACAGAGGAACGAGGCTCCAACTCGATCGATAGTGATGCTTAATGCGCGCAGGGTGTAACCCTTGTGGCTCTTAAACAACCACAACAATGAACTGATGACGAGGCCGACTAAGAACAAGAGAGCCCATTTCGTGGCCTTTAGTGACGAAATCAACCATTTCCCAGATGAAAAAAACACAGTGATGAAGAGTTCCTTCAGCCATTAAACCCATAAAAACCAGAGACTGTACAAGTGATGCACACACATGGGGGAAACTATCCACCCAAGACTTAAACAAAAACCCTCAAACTGAACCAGTAGTAGTAACAGAGAGTTGTCACCAGGAAGAATGATAACCTCTATGAACTCAAAAATATTACAAGAAGAACCACCCATTTTCATTCAAACACCAAAATTTCACACAGTTGCAATGCTTAGGAAAAACACAAACCCATACACTTGAGCCAATAATAATTTCATAACCAGAGCGAACTCAAGAATGGCCAAAAAAAGGACATACCTGTTAATCAAATTCCTTAAATGAAAGATGGCCGAGCGGTTCCACCCTGCTAAAATTTTGGAACATAAACACAACAGCAAGATCGAAGAATAACTCAACTAGGGTGGAGGCCAATGAGAAGAGTAAAGGTGACATGCAGTAAATGCATGTCGCCTCCACCCACATCTCATTAACTAAATAGTACATGCCAACAAATTCTCCATTAACATGGTTAATCAAACATGTATCGAAACCATCACCACATTAAAATCTAGTAGCGCGATAACCATATCTCATTTCACATCATATAACTCAAACAAAATCGCATAACCATCAACGTTCACCACCTTATCAAATGAGCAACTGATATTTAATCTATCCAAATATACCATATGTGGATCAGCCACATAATTCAATAAACCATTGTATGACCATTAGCACTATCACCTTTCCAAGTGCGCCACCGATATTTCACACCATATGCATATTAAACATGCAATTCAATCACAATTTCATAACCATTTACTTGCTAGCTAGGGCTTAACAATAATCATCAAGTTTTCTCATGCATGTAGTATAGCTAGGATAGCTTTTAAATCTTCCCCTTGCAATTGTTTCTCATTTCTTTTAAGTTATTCACATGTGATATTGCAGACTTAGGTCCCCTTCCCTTGCATTTGTTCTAGTGTATTGCCTTTCTCAAAACTTCCCTTCATGTAATTTTACTAACATGTTTGTTATGCAGGTGCGATAAGAACAAACAACAATTATATTAATGAATAGCATAGGCTGTAGTAACATAAGGAATCGACCCTTCATAAGCTCAATTCATAACCAATAACAATAAGATATTCATCAACCATGTGAGCCATATCGCACATCATCTCAATATAAAAAATGAATAGATCTATTCTCCAATAGTTCAATGCGGTCCCACCTACTAGTATTATTTATTTTTTATAATAATAGGATTTATAAATATTTTGTGGGTGAAATTTCGTTGACAATTTTTAATCATCAACAAATTGGCGACTCCACAGGAAAATTTGTTTCCAACAAATTTAGAACTCAGAACTCATGGTTTCACAGACTAAGAACAATAATTTTAGAAGACCTAACCATAATAATTATGCAACAGGGGAAAGTGAGTGAATTTAATGGAAAAATGACCAGGAATTTAGAAATAACTTATGAAAAATGTGAAGTATGAGGGAGTTTACTCCTGTATGCACAATTATTCATCCAGAATCGACTCTTATCTCAAGGAGAAAAATTGATGGTTCTTCTCTTTTATTTCTCAATGGAAGAAGAAATGGAAAGAAGAAGCGGAAAATAACCAATTTCTTTACAAGACAATAGTGGAAATATATAACAATTTCAAGGGTCCTTTAGAGGAGACATCATAACAACTGTGTAAGATTTATTCTTATTGACTAACACTACTTCGCAGGAGTTTCATTGTGGAAGAATTGATCTAACATTCTATCTTGACCAAACACTAAAAGATGATAAAGACAAAAATCACAACAGAAGCAATAATGCAGGAATTAAAACAACAACAGTAAAAGACTCAATTTGAAAAACAACAAGGAAGACAAAATTTAACTTAGAAGTCATAAATCAAGGTACTTTAAGCGTAGAAAAGAAGAACAAAAATTGAAAGCATAGATAGGCTACTAGTATGCAACAAAAACAAGACAACATTATAACTTTTCATGTTGGTTCCTTGCAATATTCAAGCGAGGGTTGTCAGTTATGTAGGGAAACAATTGGTCCTGTAAATATTTTGAGATATAAGAATTAGTATCCAAAACAAAAGAAATTTAGAAAGGACCAATTACCTGGAAATCTGATGTAATCATCACTCCCTTGACATGCACAATTAGCTCATCAAGATAGAGATGGAGACTGACCAATTCATCGAGAGTCATGTGCATAGTTCTTTTTAAAGCAATACCTGTATCAAGTAAGATAAAAAGACAACATTTGTGAGGCATGGTATTTAAATTAGTAATGAAAGTAGTTTTGTGAACATTTTCCCCTTTTACTTTGATTTTATTGCCACCAAACAAACTGTCAAGTAAGGGTCTTAAATGTGACTCCACAACCTGTTGCAAAAACATTTCTATACTGAGAGGGGGAAGGGGATTTCTCAGAATCGCTTGCCTGAAATTTTGAAGACAAATACAAGTTATGATATTATCAGTGGTCCTCAAGGTTGATTCCCAAGTTGAGACCCATTCGGGGTGGGATGAAAAAAACCTTCCAGCCCTTAATAAATCTCTCAAATCCCTTCGAAAGGGTGCTTCCAGTGTAGAGTTAACAAATTCTTGTTTTTGCCTAGCTAGTTTCGTAATGTGTTGAACAAGACCAGGATCAAAACCACGAATATCCTCATAAGACCAAGAAAAAACCTTTTGAGATTCACCAAGTAGTCCGGTGGACCTCATATTTTCTTTACCAGAACATTTGACATTTATTTTAACATTGGTTGAAGGTTCAAATGTTTTAATGTTCGGGAGGATGGTTTCAATCACCTTCCTCTGTAACTCCTCTTATTTTTGTTTTTCCTTATTGCCTACAACACTCAAAGAAAACAAACTCTCAAGAGGAGTCAAGCCCTCATGAATCTTATTATTTTCTACATATATAATATCCTCGGGCTCAAGTGGTTCATTTTGAATGACAACAAAAATGTTCTCATCATTAGGCATGACCTCCCAGAATCCTTCATTTCTAGAAATGTAAGGACGATGCATAGATTAGAAAGAACAATCAGGCCAGTGAGGCAAGAGTTGCTGAGTAGGAGAGGCTGGAAAGAAATCTAACCGAACAACTATTGAATTCAACTCCTTCTTAACAAGAGTGATGTTGAAACATAGAAGGTTCAAGACAAGTGCCCAAACAATTTGGGAGTATTGTTCCATCAACTTGTTGCTAGGAGAGCATGTATTACGTATCATGTTCACAATGAGCTCATAATTTCTGAAAACTGAAAGGTGACTACAACCAAGATTAAGGGCGTTCTCAATGCCTAAAAACAAAGCTTCAAATTCAATGACATTGTTTGAACAAGAAAACTCTAACCTGTATGACAAATTATGAATCTTTCCTACAGGGGAAACCAAGATAATACCAACCCCTTTACCTTCGTTAGAGTGTGAACCATGAAAGTGCATACGCTATAATTCATCATTTGAATCAATTCCTTCGAGAGGAATATTATCCTCTTCAACAAAGATGGAATACACTCCTACGTCTTCGTCCATATAGTTTACGCTAGATTGCAGAACACTCTCTATGTAGGGTGAAATTCTTCCTTCTCTAAAGACTATAATATTCTTACCATTCCAAGGAATAGGTAAATGTGTCCCGTCAAGTGAGAGGTATCCACCTGTTAGGGCTTGCCAATCTCTTCCGAAGATAATTGAATAATTTCTCATAGGCATATCAATCACCTGAATGCTGAGGGTTTTCCTTATCTCAGGATGAGTGCATAAAACCAAGGTTACATCTTTAATATCGCCTATGGTTGTTTGTTGTAAACTATTATAGGAGAGAATGCTTCTAGCATTTTCGTTTGTACATGACAAGACTAGCTCTTCCATAATAATCTTCGACATGACACTTGGGCTTGAACTACCATCAATGAGGCAACAATGGGAAATCGTATCCATGATCTTTACAGAAACATAAAAAGGGGGGTTTTTTACAGGGTATCTAAAGTTATGTACACCTACTTTATTTACAGAAGAATCCTCTTCATCTACCTCTTCGAAATGATTGGCTGCAATGAAAGATTTTCCTTCCATGAATTGTTTCAGATGCATCTGTTGTTCAAGGATTACAACCATGTTTAGGAGGGTTGCATCTACTTTGATGTTGGCCAATTGATTCAAGATATTGTATATGTAAGAGGGAGGAGGGGGAGTGATTCTTTGATTCTCATGAATTTTAGGAACCTGGGGCATATGCGGTTGAGGATGAGCCTGGGCTAGAAGAATTGTGAGGAAGATCAAATTTACCCTTGGGAGCATAGGCTTTGATCCTAGTATTGATGACCATGACATCCTCTAGCTATGCAAATTCTAGGACAAAAATAATAGCTTCTGGTCTTTTACCAAAGATCTTATCTTTGGCACTCTTATTTACCTCACACATGGTTTCTTCATGGTGTTGTTCGCAAAAGTTACACCAACTTCGAGGTAATATAGCCTTAGGCTAAAAATTATTTTCAGATGGATTTATAAATAGGGTTGCATATGAGGTTAAATCTCCAGGGGTGAGAGGAAAGACAACACCCTTCCACTAAAATGCTATTATACAGTTATTCATATCTTGTACTAGCTGTAAGAAAGCGAAAATGTCTTTCTATCTAACTAATTCTCCCTGGGTAAGACTAGTTCTTTCAGGATGTTCTTCATAATCTAAGCAAGTATGCAAAGCAGAGACGAAATTGTTGATGGAATTTTCATCAGGCCTATGAAGATAGGGAGAAGCCAATGAATTGTAGTAATGCATGAAAGAGGCTTGGTTATGAGGGAAGATAAGTTCGGGGATTTGATTATACAACTTGGTAAAACACAAGTTGAAAGACCTGATGGTCTCACCATCTTTGTAAGTGAGATTATTGTATTCCCTTAACTTCTCGGCAGGGATTTTGGATTGCCCATAAGTGGATCAAAACCAATATATTAATTCCTCCCACATATACAGGTTCCTAGGAGGAAGGTCAAATAAATCAGCCGCAGCCTTCCCTTCCAAGGAATTAACAAACAAGTGCCTGCAGGTGTCATTGTAGTTGGCCCCTATGTTATGACAAGCATTAGAAAATGTCACTAGGTGTTCATTAGTACTGACAATGTTATTTCCTGAAAACCTAGGAAAGTGCTCTTTAAACTTCGAAAGTGGGCGAGTAGTAGGTGCTAGGTTAAGAGGAGAGGACACATGCCATGGTGTGGTTGTGGCATCATCTTCGAACTTAAAAAGACCATACTTTTTAATGACTTTGTTGGGTTTTGTAGTAGATTGGATAGGGATATGGTGGTTGTACAAGATACCAATCACCAATGGTGATGAATATTGGGAAGATGTAGCACTTACAGTGACACCAGAGCCACCACTAGATTCCATCTTGTGGATGATAGATGAGGGAAAGAAAGACGAGTTGGATGAATCAGATAAAGTCCTCCTTATATCACTTTGTTGGATAGATAACACTACGTTTTGTCTTCCTGTTTCAGCAATAGGATTGATTTCAGGTGACAATTGCCTTCTTCTTCTAGAAGCATGAGAATCTAAGGACATGAAAGAAAGGCCAAAACTAAAGAAACAAAAGGTTATTGTTGATTTCTAGGCTATCTACGTCTAGCCTCCAATTGTTCTTGAGGCCAAAACCAAAGAAACAAAAGGTTATTGTTGATTTCTAGGCTATCTAAGTCTAGCCGCCCAATTGTTCTTGTAAAAACCGGCCCCGGCGAATCGACAAAACTTTATTATTTGAGGAAACTTGCTCGTAAGTGATCTAGATTTTTATGATGATGAACCACTTAACCTTTGATGATGATGCGCCATGATTGATGACAAGATGTTTTACTGTTGCTATATACAAGTGCTATTGACTCCTCATTTTACTTGGAGTGCGGTGGTTTCATCTTTGAGGATGCAGAGGTATTTGCGGAACTCCCCTTTGACTCCGGATTGAGTCGTGGAGTGGACTATTTGAGTTGTTTCATTTACGCTGATATTGGGTGTGGTTTTGATGATATGCTATTGATTTCATGATATGTTGCTTATCCTACATGATGGTTGATGATGCAGGCCGACGAGCATTTCGTCAATGTGACTCACATATGGAGTAAGGCAATACACACGAGTTCCAGAGAGTGAGGGAGAGGGTGTGTGTTGCTCAGCCACGTTCTTATTACTAGTTAATCTTCACCGTGGGTCTCCTCGAACTGTAGGTTAACGACACCTAGTTCGAGAGGACCCACGACGCTGTGAGGGCAGATCGCTGACAATACCTATCTCAAACTGTAGGGTTAACGATTACCTAGTTCGGGATCCACGATGCCGCGGAGGGCGATCATGACATACGCCATCGTTGATTCTGTTGGCACTCTAATAAGGCGCGGGGGCCTTATTCCTTAGAAGCCCTTAGTCTCCCACAAGTTCACCGGACGGATTTTTGACTCTAAGAGGGTTATAGATTCTACCAATCCGTCAAGTAGCGAGTGGCACCCTTGGAGCACGGGGTGCATCCTGAAGGGCACGTCGCACGAAGAATTGCAAGCAGCGAGTGTCACCCTTGGAGCACGGGGTGCATCCTGAAGGGCACGTCGCTTGGTTGAAGAAGAAGGAAAACTTAATTGACCCTAAGACATTAACGCCGATAATTTATTAAGGATGACTCCCCTAATTAAAATGTCGCCCTGTTCAGACCAAAACCTAAAGTTAAAAACATCTCTCCATTAAATGTCACAAGCCCTAAGAAAAGATTTTACAAAAATAAACCTAGGGAGTAAGCTAAGAACCCTCCTAGGTGTTAATTAAAGTCTTATAAGGTAAAGGGGATAAAGTAATGAGAAAATTTAATTAAGTGAAACCCATGGCCTTTAATTGATAAAGAAGGAATAAAATTTTAAAGTGGGGAAGTATTAAAAGATAGAAATTT
>SNQJ01S0153027.1:0-22827 GCA_010110895.2 Picea sitchensis | reverse complement strand
GAGTGTACATACTTCTGGGGTGTAAATACTTCATGGGGTATAAACACAGCTGAAAGTAAGGACCTCTGAATCAGGAAGATAATCAGGCTCCACAACCAACACCAACCCCACCTAAAAATGGTTGTTCTCGGTTGAGATAATAATCTCATAGATAATAATCTCATCACATGTGCATGGATTCTTAGAATTGTACATACGTAAGATATGCACGATCATCATGTTGACGACATCAGTTTGGCCATCTGTCTAGGGGTGTAAGAAAGTGGATTTGGTGAGCTTGGTGTCCACCAATGACCAGAGGCTCGACCATAATGTGATGAGGAACTGACTGTCGTGATCTAAGACGATATTTTATGGTATTCTAAACTTTAGCCACACTCATTCGAAGAAGAGCTTAGTAGTGGCCTCCACTGTGATGGATTCCCATGGATTTTCAGGAGTAGGTAGAGGAGTGTACATGCCTTGTTTCTTAATGGTCAGTTTGGAAATAGCGCAGGTAGTATAGGACCTAATATACTTGTTGACATCTTGTCTAAGTTTCAACCAATAGAAATGTTGTTGCAACACTTCCGTTATCGTTTCTATGTCGAATTTTCCTACCACCCGACTATAGTGAGCTTCCAAAATATGCTTCTCTCACTCGCTTGATGGGATGTAGAGATGGAAAAGATGGCACAACAACCCATCCTAAAGATGAAAATCAGTGACAATTGTGTTTGCACCCAACATATGCTAGGTAGTGGAAAAGTCAGAATCTCTCTCGTAGAGTTGGGGCCATCAAGAGGTCTCATGGTTGCATGAGTTGAACATCATGGTGAGCATTGCAAATGGAGGTCGACTGAGGAAAACAAACATCACGATTGGTGATTCCCGTCTTATACTGGATGTTGAGATTAAATTGTTGCAAGTATGTGGAACAATTTTGATGGTGCTCACTATGAAATTTTCCTTGTGTTCACATGAACTGCAAAGGCTTATGATCAATGTGTATAATTGTCTCCTTCCCGAGAATGTAATGCCTCCACTAGAGGTAAGCTTTCACAATGGAGTACATTTCTTTGTCGTAATTAGGTTACTTGTGGAAGGAATCTGATGTTGTATTACTATGATAGGCCACAATATGTCCATGATGATTGAGAACTATGCCTACAACATAGTCTCAAGCATCTGTCTTGATCTCAAAAGGTTTTTGGAGGTTGAGTAATGAGAGAACTAGGAATGAGCACAAGAACTGCTTCAAATCATCGAACATTTTTTTTTTATAGGCCCTACACAAACTTTTTCTTACCACCACCTCTAGTCATTTGGCTAAGGTTCCATGCAATATGGGAGAATCCCAACACAAACCTGCAATAAAAATTAGAAAGGCCTAAGAAACTTCAAAGGTCAGGGAGTGTGGTCGGTGTTGGTCAATCATGAATGACGTGCACCCCATGCTCATCAACAATGTAGCCTAGGTATTGGATATTGTTCATGTTCAATGAGCATTTTTCGAAATTTATATATAGCTTGTGTTATTGCAAAGGGTGGGGAACCTATTGAATATGTTTCAAGTGTCCTACCCAACTTTTGTTGAATATGAGGATGTCATACAAATACACCTCCACAAAATAGTTGGTGAAAGGGAACAATATATCATCCATCATCATCATGAAATTTGTTGGGGCATTCATCAAGCCAAAGGGCATCACCAACCATTCAAAAAGACCTTATTTGGACTTGAAGGCAGTCTTCCATCCATCGGTATTCTCTATTGGGACCTGGTGGTAGATGAAATTAAGATCAATCTTACTGAAGTATTTGGCCCCCTTGAGTTAGTCAAGGAGAACATCGATTCGGGGAATTGGGTACTGGTTCCTCACTGTGATTTTACTTAGGGCCCAGTAATTGATGTAGAGTCACGGAGTCCTATATTTATTCTACAGAAGCATGATTGGGATTCCACAAGGTGATGAGCTTGGTCATATGTTCCCTCTTGGCACAGGGGCAGACCCAGGTTTCAACGTTACAATAGTGCAACAACAAAACCCTAACTACTGGCCCTTTTGGCAACACCTGCGAAGCAGATGAAGTCTCACCCAAGGTAGAGGCAGGGGTGGTTGTAGGAATCAGGTGTGTGCAACCTTACCTAGGACACAATTCTGTGATTGTAATACTTAACAGAGGACTTAGCACCGACAGTTCATCAATATTTAACCACTATCTACTGCACAGATAAAACATAGAATTGCATCATTCACTCCGATTTGATGTATCTAAGAACTTACCATAGAGAGGTAGATTAGATCTAGCAGATTCAAGCACTAAGCACATTCATATAGGTTAGATCTAACATCCATATACATCATTACCACAAAGCATAAACAGATCTATCTATCTATATCAAAACACTTAGCAAGTAAAGACAAGAACACATCAAGACTTCCTACAAAGAAGAAAAACATAGTATTTACGTGGTTCACCCCCACTCTGGGGCTATGTCCACCAAATTTTATTCTTAATTATCTTTGTCAAGATTCTTACAGGCACATAGTATCAAAATCCTACTCTGCAGAAGACAAGAGATCTGCATGTACTCTGCCAGATGTTCCTTCTTCGAGCTAAGGTACAGCACCAAGCCTTCTTACAATTCCTTGCACATAGATCTGTAAGTCTCACACAGTATGCACAAAGCACTTACAATCCTTCAATCACATAGATCTAGCACTTAGCCATTCGTACCCACTACATTTCTTTATCATCTATTTATACATACAAATTAGGCCTAAACATGGGTAAACTAATGGGTTGACATCCCATACCCTTTACATCATCCCAAATCCCAAAAAGGACCCAAAAAGGGGCCGCGATCCTGTGATCTTTGCTTCGTCTTTCTCTCCTCCTTCGACAGGATCTCGAAGTCCCAAAATAGGTCAAACTTGACCAAGGATCTCTCAAATCTTGGTCAAGGGCCAACATTCCCCTTTTTTAGCATCTCTTAGATCTCGTGCTTGATTTTCCCATTGGGTAGCAGTGTGTTGGGGGTCAGATTGATTGAGTTCTTGACCTCACAGTGCATAGGTACCCTAGTGGGTGAGGAGAATATGTATTTGTATTCTTCCATGACCTTATCCATTTGCTTCTACTATGTGGAGGGACCTACCGTGGAGGCCATGGATGTGGCTACGACCTCCCGCTCATTTTGAGAGAAAATCATGAGGTAGTCAAGCTTCCCGGTCTGAGAGTTGACCTTCTTACATTTCTTAGCACAGATCATGGAAATGGAAGTAGGTAGGACTACCTCGCGTATCCTGTATAATTTCTTGTTCAAAGCAATAATAGCATCGTGAGGCCTAGACTCATATACAACATGGCGTTTCCATAAATAAGGTTGGACCAAAAGAAAATCACAAACTTGAAGGGGGGATATATCACACAATACGTCATCTTTGAAAGGATTGATGTCGTAGGACATAAGGAATCGTTGGTTTATGTGGATACCACTTCCTTCGTGGAGCCATCTAATAGCGTACAATTGTGGGTACGGTGTTGTTGGCAGGGACAACTACTTGATGACCTCCACTGAGATGAGGTTCTTTTGGCTACCGCTACTAACGATGAAGTGTAGAAGAGTACCCTTTACCACCATTTGTGAATGAAAGAGGCTCTCTCCTTTCTTTGGTTCATCAGGTTCATCGAGATGGATCTTGGTGCTAGCAACAGTGGCACTGGGTTCTGTGTCAATGTTTTGTATCCTTTTTCTAGTTCTATCTAAGAGTTGAAACCCACATCTAATTCATAGGATTTCACCTTAGCCACCAATTACTGCTTTGAGTAGAATTCAACGATGTTATGCCAGGGGATCTTATGGAACTCACACCAGTTCCAAGTGTCTTTCTTCATCATCTCATTGTCCTTATTTGTTTGTAGATTATACTAGTTTTCCTAAGGTTGTCCATCCTTTATCTTCCCTTTTTTTTGTGGGTTGGGGCTTCCCTTTCCCTCCTTCTGCTGTGAGGGGCTCCGAGACCCAAATTTTTGTGTCTTTTGTTTAAGTTTCTGCTCGATTTTGATAGCATATCGATAGGCCGCACCCAAGGATGATATTTCACAAAATACATTTTTGTCTAGTTGTATCTATGCAAACCCTCATGGTACTTGATAACCATATGTCGCTCAGTTTCTCTGATATCTATCTTGGTGTGAAAGGTATTGAAGCCAATTGTGAACTCTAACACTTTTTGGTCCCTTTGATGCTGCAGTGTGGTAGATTTTGTATATAAGTCATCATGACTTCCAACAGAGTAGTATTTTTCCTTAATAACATCCCTGAAATAACCCTTGGTGGGTGAAACTGCAAATAATGGAGATTCCTTTGTTTTCTTTTGCTCGTAGAATGTCTCCCACCAATCTTTGACATGGGTAACAACCTTAAGGAGCACAAATGTAATATTTTCTCTATCTGAAAAGTTATGGACAAAAATATACCCTTCTAGCAGATTCAACCATTTGTCTACAACATCTTCATCTATCTGACCTTCAGATATAGGAATATAAAAATTGATTTCTAGCTTGAAGCAGGCGGGGCTTCCACTCGAGGAAGATACATCCCTTGTTGGTAGTTGTCGAAGGATTTGTTCAAAGTTATCCATCATCTCATTCACTTGTTGCTCAAGGTATTCCTCAAACAACATTTTGAAAGGATCTCCTATTTCATCGTCTTTCTTTTCTCCCTCCATGGAAGGTTGTTTGGTCATGTGAGAGTCGTTTTCCCTAAGAGAAGGAATATCGAGACACAACTCTCTATACACTGACCTAGTCGAGGACGTGCATCAAGAACGACAAGGAGTCGACCACTCTAATACCACTGATCAATATTTATGAGTGGAACTAAATGAAATACATATATATAATATTAGCACAGAGATATAGTGAACACTAACAGAGATACAGTAAAAATTGAGTTATATTCAATAAAGAAATATGTTGAAACTGTAAAAATACATAATGAACAATCTCGCTCGAATGGTGGTAGATAATCTCTAAGAAGAGATGTGGCGGTTACTCAAATTCGTCTGAGCACATCGCAATGAGGCCTCCATGTCTTTTTTAGCAGCAAGAAGTAATGAGAAAACCATATAAAACCAAAAACCTAATCCTAGGAGATGAAGCGCCAAAAGTCATGTAGGCCTTGATGGGGTAAGTTGGTACATTAACTTCTCAGGGTCGGTAATGCTGTTGTTTGTCGAGATGAAGTTCTGCTAGAAACGATCAGTTTGGAATGACCTAATTGTCTGCAATCCTCTCACAGGAAGGTCGGTAATGCTTCCAGTACCGTCATCCATGAGGGCACCGTCATCCATGAGGGCACCGCCATCCATGGTGGTCGTACTCGCGAAATGCATAGTGGTAGGGGAGTGTGACGGTAATCGACAGACTTACAAAGTTGTTGCAGTCTTCAAGGTTTAACGACGCGGCACTATTATACAAAGTGTTCAAATCTTAGGAATCTTGGACCACCGCAAGGTATGTGTCAGTAATCTTGGACCACCGCAAGATATGTTTCAGTGACAGATACTTCGGGATGCTGCGGCATTGTTGGTTTGAACCTGCAAGGTGGACTCCTAGGTTAAAAATTGCAAGGATGGCTACTTTGATTCGCCTCAAGAGCGGTCTTTTCTGTTTGAAGGTGTAGGGGGTTGTGTGTGTTTCAGAGGCCGTACAAGTATGAAAATGGTTGTTTACAGTTTAACTGAAAACTCATGGAGTTGGCTTCCGAGCAGTGTTTCTGGATATTTTGCTTAGAACTCATGGATGTATTCATTTGAACCAAGGCCTGATGTGAAAGTCAGTTGAACAATAAATCTATACATTCCCCTATCACCAACTTCAAGTAGTAAGGTAATGTTTTGCAAGCAAAATGCAATTTGTGATCATGATTGTTTCAAGCTTCCTACATCTAGATTTTGTATTTCCTGAACATATTTCATAAATACTTATCAAGTTTGATTGAATCAGGTTTAAAAATTCCTGATTAACTTGGTCCAGCCAAAGAGTTTAGTTTTAAACTAGATTTGAGTTGATTTCTGCCATGTTCAGCGATTGGAAGTAATTCCTTAGATCCAAATAATGAAATCCATAATCTCCTTTGGTTTTTCTATCAAATCATTAAATCCACAAGGTCCCTGTCTGGGATTGGGATTGTTGTCTATGTACAATAAATTTAAACGTCTTTAGGATTTATCAGTGAAACTGTTCAATATATTATCTTTAGTCTCTAATCGATGTTGGCTGATTTGATGATTGTTGTCGATCGTTGAAATGTTTTTTGGGATTTATCTATTCAATGTGTGATCATTTTCGTTGTAGCCAATTTGACCATGTATGAATTGAAATGTTTTTTTTACTATCAACCTTTAATTTAATTCGATTTAACTGACTTTGTATTAGTTTGGTGTTGATTATATATTTTTTCTCAATCTTTCCATGTTCAATCTTTTCATGTTCATTATCTATTCAGTCTTAATTTAAGAAGCTAAAAATAAAACATAGAAAGATAGAAAAATATCATTGTATCTTTGGAATAAATCCAAGAAGAGTAAGGGAAAACATTAGCAAGAGAAAACATAAACATTATCAAAAGAGAAAAATCAAACATAAAGAAGAGAAAATCTTGCAATAAGACTTCAATTCCATCTTCCAATCTGATTATAAAGAAGGTGGACCAATCAGATTATAGAGAAGGTGCATTGATTATATTAACAATGCAAGTTTGTTATCCTTGAAAAAATTTGTTTTTATAGTCAATAACAGAGCCCATTGCAAGACTTCTTCTAAAAGAAAATTTAAATGTGAACAAGAAAACGGTAAGATCCCACTCAGCCCATATATGAGATGAACATTATTGTAAAAGGGTTGTTGTTGTTGGTTGATGTTATAATCAGTTGGGTTGGCTATTATTGATAGGTTGAGTGTTATTTCAACAATCCTACAATCACTCAAGGAACCTAATCCATCCTCATATCCATTTAAATAACTCAATGGGACAGGATAATCTAGAAAAAAATAGGCCCCTAGAACATGCAACTATGCAACTTGAGCAACTTGATATTGAGTTTACTTATGAAAATTATGCAACTATGCTACTTATGCAACTATACAATTTTATGCAACTTTATGCAACTATGCAACTTATGTAACTTATGCAACAAGACTTTGATGATATTCTAACTTGATATTGAGCTTACTAAGGAACACAATGTCATTTCATCTAATATCTCATCAATGGATGGAATAGACAACTTCTTCTTGATGGTGATTTTATGAAGTTCTCTATTTAACTATGCAACTGAACAAATTGACATTGAGCTTACTTATGCATCTTATGCAACTTTATGCAACTATGCAACTTGTGCAACAAGACTTTGATGATATTCTAACTTTATATTGAGCTTAATAAGGAACAAAACACCATAAGTTATGGAAGACTAAGTCATTGGCATTTATGGAAGACAAAATCATTGGAATTTATGAAGACCGATTTCTAAACAAGTCCACACATATCCACTATATTTCCTAAATTAGAATTCACACATTTATGAGTTGTGAGCTAAACAATATCAGAAAAAAATCATTTTTTGGGGGGATTGATTAATATTTATAGATTATTTATTCCAAGATTCTCACATTTGGGAATTTGAGGAAACAAGGCTTGATCATCTAAGCCAAGGTGCAACAACATGTTTTTGAGGAAGTGAAGATGTTGAAGCTATGCACTCCACCTATTCTTACATTACTATAGGTTTCTCATCCTTTTGATATAGAAAATGATGCATATGACTATGGGATAGGTATTTTTTTGACACAACAATCTCATTCCATTGTGTTTTACTTAGAGACATTCAATGATGCAATCCACAACTTTTGAAGTTATAATAAAGATATGTGCTCCATTGCTTAAGTAGTTCACTATTGGAGACACTATGTATAACGAAAATAAATTGTTATTCAATCTAACCATAAGACACTATAAACCTAGAGAAAAACTTGACAACACACCACATATGAAATGGAATTTGTTATAGAAATTCCTATTGGTTATCAAACATTTACATTGAAGAGATAAAAATGTAGACTACTATTAGAGTCGACCACCAATAGCATTAGTAGTGGTTCTTAGCACAAAAAGGTGTGATATATACTACTAGCAACAGTTCTACAATACACACATAAATTTTTTGAAAGTTTATGAAACCATTCAATAAGGATGCCACACTACATACACAAGACTTATTATTAATTTGGTCGATTTTCATATGAATAAAGATATTTTGTATTGATGTGATATGATGTTCTCACTTGGAAGTGAACCTAGGGATTTGTTGATTTGGTAATCTCATTTCTTCAAGTTGTTTGGGAATTTTGTCACATCAAATATAGTTGCAAATTTACAACAACATTTTTATTCGTGATGTATGAGGCATGATTTTGAGCACCACCTCAAATTTTTTGTTCCATGTTCGATTTCTAAATTGAAAAATCACCATTTAGGTATGTATCATATTTTGATTATGTCCTCTAGATATTATGGATATGTCAGTGTAGGTTTCAAAAATTGTGGACTGGTATTTCAAAAATTTGGAGAGCACTCACCTCTTCCATAACCATTATAACTGAATAGATGGTATGGAAATCTAGAAATGGGAGGGATATTAGAATTGGAATTGATCCAATGGTCAGGTCTCACACTTATTTTAAATTGTCAAGGAATCTTATTTTTGCACTAAAGGCACAAGGTATAGAATTCCTTGTTGAAGATGGGACTTTTGATTTAGAGGATGCAAGTCATACAAGTTGGAAAAAGGATGATATTTTAGGATTGCAAGGAGAACAAAATGAGGAATGGAATAACTATGTTAAGGGATTAGTTGGTTCAGGATATGAGTTAAGCAATGAAAAATATATCTTATTGTCGTAGTGGGACACTAAAGGAGGCCAGGTAAATGCAAAACAAGCCTATGAAGTCTAATTGTTGGAGAATGTGGTGGAAGAACCATCTTTCTAGAAATGGTAGTTACCTTTAAAAGTCAAACTCTTTATTTGGTTAATGATTGAACAAAAAATTATTACTTGGGAGAACTTGGTCAAAAGAGGTATTTTGGGGACTAGTAGATGTGTTTTATGTGGGAACAACGAGGAAACAATGAGTCATAATTTTTGTGGATTGTAGTTTTACCAAAGACATTTGGCTTACAATTCAAAAGGATTTAAAACATGAGAATACTTGGGAAGGAGGACATATTGCAGATTGCTTACAAAACTGGATAAGGAAGAAGGAAAATTGGAAAGAAATCCCTTATTTTATTTTCTCATAGGTTTGGAAGCATAGGAATCTGGTTATTTTCAAAGATCGTCATCCTAATAGGGTCATAATTTGTAATAGTATACTACAGGACTTGGGCGAAACAAAAATTTCATACTCTACTAAGGTTAGTATGATTGATAGGCCTCCTATACTTGACTGGGATCTGGCAGTGGAGTTTTTTTATGATGCCTCACAAGACAGGGCTTCTAAATGTGGGGTTGGAGCTATGTTAAAATGTCCATTGTTGGGTACTTTCGAACTCAAGATGAATTATGGTATTGGTAGTAATACTAGGGGTGTACTCCTACACTTGTGGTCTATCTTATTCTTTGCTTATTGTGAAAAGGTAACAAGGTTAAAACTTGTAGGTGATTCAAATATTATTATAGATTGGTTTACTAATGAAAACAATCTTCAGGTTGTCTCTCTTGATCCTTGGATGACGAAAATTCGAGTGCTGGGAGGGAGTTTTCTACAACTCAAAGCTCAACTCATCCATAGAGAATAAAACAAGGAAGTTGATTAGATATCAAAAAAAGAACAATTCCTAGATGAGGATGGTATATGTTTTATAGTGGGTACTGAAGGACACACAAAAAAATTTCAAATATTAGCTATGAGTTAAAATTTCAATGGTGCAATGGTGAAGAGGGTGGTCTTTTTGTTTTTTGAACTCGATATGTAATTTCAGAGGTTATATTCTACATAATATACACCTAAAAATTTTCATCTTTACTAGAGTTAAATGTGTTGAACCTGCACATAATATGTCTAGCTAGAAAATAACACACACATTTGCAAAGATAAATTCAGAAAAAAAAAATCAAGAGAGAAAGAATGGAAGAATTATCATTAACCAAATGAATAATTGATAATTTACACATTAATTACTATGTATAAATGAACCAATCCGCACTAGAGGAGAAGCCAATGCACCATGGTGGTGGTCTAGAGTGATCTGGACACACACTAGCAATTACAGGAGTAAACTTCCAGCTAGCCTAGTCTCTCGAGTAGTTACGAGAGTGAACTGCCACCTAGCTGAGTTAACTAGTCTATCAGTGTTCATTGAAACATAGTGAAGTGAGGAGGATATTATGGAATCATGGGTAATGTGCTATTATGGTGATTGTCCCAAGGATAATTCACTTTAATTGGTGATGATCCCAATGTTGCATGGTGACAAAACCAATGTACTATCTAGACTCCACTCAACTAATCAAATTGAATTGAAAACTGAAGAGAATATTCTCCATAGAGGAATATTCTTCCTAAAATATAGGAGATTGAATAAGACTAATAAACATAGGAAAAACCTTAGGAAAAAGAAATCCTAGGTGTGTGTGAAGTAAATCCAACACCTAGAATATTTAAGATAGTAATGAAACAACAAGAAACAAAGCTAGTGGACAACATCAAGATAATATATGGGAGCGAGATAGACTTTAGTAAAAAATAGACCATGACTAGGACACCATGAAAATTTTTGTACCATAAGGGTCTAATGCAGGAGCATATTCCCTCAAAATCAACCTTGTTGATCAAACCTATAAAGTTGTCTTTGTATTTACCAAAGGGAGTGGGTTCCCTTTATCATCATATGTATGTAATCAAGAAGAGAGAGGGAGTCAACAAAGTTGATAGAGTTAAAATTTATTGTTAGGGATTTGTTAGATATGGAGGTTTTTACCTTCCAAGTATTTATGTAATCCTTCGGGCATAAATTGGACATGTGGCTAGGGAAGAAAAGTACCCAATACTATGTATTCAAGATAAGAAAAGGTAGATATAGATGAAAAAGAGGTAGGAGATATATTGTATCTTTAGGAGAATCCATATACAAAGTTTGGCTTAATAAAATATTTTGTTTATGCCTTCACTATCTATGTGCCTCTCTCTGTTGATGTGTTTCAATATTTTATGAATATGTGAATGGATATCCAAGTTTTGTGTATATATTGTAATGATATATTGTTGAGGAAATGAAATAGAGCCTATAATTCAAGCCCTAATCAGAATTGGGTATATGGAATACAAAGAAGAGTAAAATTTGTGTGAAATAAGGTCGAGTGACCTCAACTTGAATTTTAAAGAAGGAATACAACAAATATTGAGAGTTTCTAAGATGAGAGACCTAAGTCATGACTCATGCAAAGAAAGGATTAGTGCATAGTTGGAAGTGCTCATACGTTACAGAGAAATGATATCTAATTATACAAAGAAGGAGGATTTAAGTGTCTAGTGGCTGGTTAAATTAGACCAGACTCATGATCACAAAGGATGTATGAAGGATCATTCCCAGTGCCTAGTGGTCTAGGTGAATCGATGGTTTAGGTGGTCGATTAACACAAAAATATAAGGTTGAGTTCGACCTGGTTGTATCATTTCTCATGTGCATAGAGGCTCGAGAGTGTCAATCAGGACATCAAGAAACAAATACTCTAACTTGAGCTAGGGTCCACTTCTATCACAATGTTACGTTGAAAGGTGAATGTGGAGAGAAATATTGAAATGGAGAAGAATAAAGACCGAGAAAAAATCCCAACACTAGTGGAAGGTCTTATAAGTGTCAATAATGTTGGGGTACCAAAGGGACCGCTATGGTTCTAAAATTATAGTGGGTGTATGTGTTTCAATTGGAAGATGGTTATTTTTTCTTTTATGAATTAAATGGTCGAATGAGAGAAAAATACTTAAACTAAAATGAAACAATTGAGTTATTGAATGCAACAATATGAGTATTTCAATGTATGGAAATATATAATGTTTTGATAGGATGAAATATTTTGCAACAGGGTGAAAAAAAATAAAAGAACATGTCCTAAATACCTAGCATCCTCCCTCTTGAATTTGATTGGACCTTCGAAGAGTTCACACAATATGGGGATGAATCCATTTATGATCGAATGAAGGTATAAAATAATGAATTATAATGAGGGGTACTAGTGACATGTCCTAATGTAACTCACAATATTCTCAATAGTCAACAAAATATGGTTTAAGTGAGAATGCATCCCACAAACACCGCCTTTGTGGAAATGCTAACTTTTTACTATTAGCCTATGATGCAGGAGCATCGTAAGCGGCCAACCAAGCGAGCATGAAGGCGAAAGACAACTAGAAAAGCATGAGCACACCTTTTTAAATGTTTTGTAAAATTAATGAAGCGGACATTAATGTGATAGCTGGAGGGGAGCGTACTTATATTTATGTCAAGATATTGTGAACAGACCTTGAGCGTTGCTCTCGTCTATAGTAGGTAGAGGCATTTATGCATAGTTAATGAAAGTACGTAGATTTTAATTATAGATTAGACAGTTTAGAGAGTAGGAGGGAAAATGGATATAGACACCCTCGCCTTTGTATAATGGTATTGTTGTATCATTAGCATAGAGAAGAGAAGAGAGTTGTAGTAGAGAGATGTAAAGAAGAATCCATGTACATGAGCTTTGAATTAATATATGAAGCTTTGACTCAGATTTCATGGTGCTATGATGTTTACTGTTTACATATGTTGAATGGTATGCTTACAATTGTTTTACTCTCTCTGTTATGCATTTTCTTTAAATACTATGTTGAATGTATGATTCCAAGTTGAATGTTTGAATTCTGAGTGAAGAAAGAGAATGAGATTCAATTGTTTCTCATCCTAAGAGTTCCTGTAAGGAGTGCGGTGAAATGTCCTCAAGGTGTGCGTTGACAAGGGTTCTAAGTTTTACCTCAGAAAGCTCAGGAGGGATATCATTGTTCTCATTCTAGTAGAGGTGCAGGTGAAGCAAAGAAGTCGTGAAAGGTGTGCACAGGCTCGTTGAAACCTTAGAATTTATCAACTAAGGTTGAAGAGTGAAGGACTGTTGTTACTGAGAGTGCACAGAGTCGAAGAATCAAATACACAGAAGTATTTGAAAGATTGCCGCAAACAGTGCATGCAGGAGTCCTTTTTGAGACTTAAGTTCATAATAGAAAGCTGAGGAGGATCAGTGCCTTTGAAGTATTCAAAGGAATACGGGGAGTTGAATAATCGCAAAAAAGGTTAAGTTCTAGCGAAATAACATTGGCTCGTTTCACAGAGATTCTTGAGGAAGAAATCGAACGGTCAAAATTCTCCATGGAGAACTCATGAAGTCACGAGGACTGTAGGATACAGAAGAGTTGTAGGGTGGATAAGGGTTGGACGAACCCATTACATTGGTTTCAAGATTCAACATCGACCATTGACCATGACCATCGAGTCGTCAAGATCATTTCGACAAATCGGGGTTTGTAAGTTCGAAGTGCAAGCCACATTCCTTGGTCACTCAAAATTTTGAATCACGAAATGTATTATTGTGTTTGAAGACGAGGCGTAGAATTTTGGTCGCTTCAAAATTTCGGAGTTCAACATTTCGGGGGTCCTGACGACAAGGAGTAGAGTCATAGTGGAGAGAAAATTCCAAATTCGCGAGTTGCAACAGGATTTTGGCATGGAATTTTAGGATTTTGACACTTCGGGTGTTGGGAAGCAGAGGAGGCAGCGTTTTGGGATCGAGAGTTTCGAACTCCCGGTACCTGGAAGCCCGAAATAATGTGGGTCGTCAAATTGAACGAAGGATTATAGTTGTTGATCCTGTGGAAGGCACCATTTTGGAGTTCAAGGTTTTGAAGTGATAGAGGAATGGTTGTCAAAGGGTTGTTCAAGTTCCAAAAGCCGAAAATATTGAGTGGATAAGTGGCAAGAATCCACGTGGGAAATAAAGTACAGTGGGTAAGACAGGTGGCGTGTTTTCGTCAATAGGCGGAGTCAATCCTTGTTGACTATTTTGGGGTTTTGAAGGTTGAAGAACCAGGAGTCTTGCAACCAGATTCACGAAATCGCGAAGTCCGAAACTCCGAATCAATGAAATTTTTGTTAGGGAGCTAGCCTTTGCTGAATGCATCGGAGTTCGACATTTGGGAAGTTTCAAAGACAAGAGGTCGGGGTTCTTTTCTCCAGAATTATCAAATTCATGAAACACGACACAACTGTGGAGGAGGACGCAGCCAAATATTTCATTGTTTTGGCATATCGAGTTTAAGCGGGTTGAAAATCCGAGAAACTCGACAATATGAATTGCGATATTACGAAACCTGAAGTCCCGATTCAGAAAAGGGCGCGATCATATTGTTGGTCAGGATATTTGGGTTGATGCCTAGTGTTTAATCACGCGAGCATACCTATAAGGACCTATGGAAAACATTGTTGTGTGTGTGGGATTCCCTAAGGAGGAATCGAAGAGTCAATTTGACTCAGGGGCAGATTTAGAACGAACCTGCGTGGATCTTGGCCCCAGGGTCGGGGGTCTGTGCTAGTTGTGGTATCAGAGCATAGAAATATTTCTTTGCTTTCCATAGCAGATAAATTAGGAACATTTTACATCCATGCCACCAAGAAGAAGAGGAATGCCAATTCCAATGCCTAATCTAGCAAGGGAAAGAGAAATGCGTGAATTATGTGCCAGGTTTGATTCCATGGAGACAGCACAGAGGTGCACAGTTGATGTTGGAGATATCAGTGAAGATGAAAGTGAAAATGAAGCTGGACACTAAGGAGAAGAATTTTTAGTCGAAGATGCTACGGATGAACGCCTTTTCAGGGTTGTTGTGAGGATAGGTGCCAGAGCAAAAATGGAAATTCTATTGTAAGAGGGAAACTTGGATGTTAAAGAGATTCTAGACTGGATTAGAGCTCTAGACAAGTACTTTGACTATGAGGATGTCAAGGAATACAAGAAGATCAAACATGTCGTTACTAGACTTAAAGGGCATGCAGCACTATGGTGGGATGAACTGCAGGCTGACAGACAATGCAAGAGAAAGCACAAAATTAAGAGCTAGGATAGAATGGTTGCAAAGATGAAAGCCAAATTTATACCCAAGGATTATCAAATCAATCTGCTTCGGAGGATGCAGAATTTGAGACAGAAGCTGATGTCAGTAAAGGAATACACTGAAGAGTTCTACAAGATAAACATCAAAGTAGGTCATTGGGAAAGTGATGATGAAAAGGTTGCTAGATACATGAATGGTCCGTGATATGACATTCAATATGAGATGAGCATGATGACCCTTCGGACTATAGAAGATGCTTATCAGATGGCTCTGGAAGCTGAAGAGAAGCTGAGCTGGAAGAAAGGTCAAAGAGGCCGAGGCAGAAGTCAAGTTAGAGGCAAAACAATTGCCCAAGACAGAACTCAGAAATATAAAGAAGAGGGAAAGAAACCTCAAACTCAACATGAGAGAGGAGGAAGCTCACAGAGAGGGTAGTATGTTGATAGAAATACTTTTCCTCGAGCTAGAGGAAGAGAAAGAGGCGGCGAAGTGAAATTCTTTGTCTGTGGAAAAATCAGACATAAATCCTATGAGTGTCCAGATAAGAATAAAGATGGTGGTGAAACTCACATTGCCGAAGCTCAAGGAGGAAATGTGGAGGAAGAAGATGCTAAGGGTGGAAGATCCTTAATGATGAGGAAAGTTCTCTTGAAGCCAGAGAAGGAGGCAGATAACCCATCCCAAAGAAACAGTTTGTTTCAGACTGCTTGCAAAACTAAAGACAGGGTATGTAAGGTCATAGTGGACAGTGGTAGCACAAACAATCTCGTATCTACAGAGATGGTAGAAAATATGGAGCTGGAAATTGTTGTACATCCAAGCCCATATAGAGTTTCATGGCTGCAAAAAGGACATCAGGTAAATGTCACTAAACAGTGTTTAGTTGAATTTAAAATAGGAGGATATAAGGATGAAATACTATGTGATGTCATTCCCATGGATGTTTTTCATCTATTGCTAGGTAGACCATGGCAATATGACAGGAATGTGATTCATGATGGGAGAAAGAACACATACACCCAGGAGAAAAATGGTAGGACTCACGTGTTGTTGTCGATTAAGAACCAAGAAGTGAAAATAGAGGTGAAGAACACTGTACTTCTCATGAGTGGGAAGGAACTTCTTAATGAGTTTAAGAAGAAGGCGGACACACAATTTATTGTGGTCAGGAAGCCTAAAATTGTTTTGACTAGTACAAGGATAGATGATTTACCAGAAGAAATCCAGAAGTTGTTGGAAGAGTTTGTTGATATAGTAGTGGACGAACAACCTTGTTTGTGGCCACCTATAATAAGTATAAGCCATCACATCGATCTTATACCTGGAGCCAGTTTACCAAATAAAGCCACGTACTGTTTGACGCCGCAGGAAAATGAGGAAGTCAAGAGACAGGTCTAGGACTTAATGGACAAAGGATTGATTCGAGAGAGCTTGAGTCCATGTGTTGTTCGGACAATGCTCAGCCCAAAGAAATATGGAGGCTGGAGGATGTGTACAGACTCAAGGGAAATCAATAAGATTACCATCAGATACAGATTTCCATTTCCAAGGATGGATGACTTGATGGATTGCTTGAGTGGAGCAAAGTTTTTTTCAAAAATTCATTTGAAAAGTGGATATCATCAAATTCGAATGAGAGAAGGTGATGAATGGAAGATAGAATTCAAGATGAATGAAGGGTTGTATGAATGGATTTTCATGCCATTTGGCTTAATGAATGCACCCAGTACTTTCATGAGGTTGATGAACGAAGTCCTGAAGGATTTCATTGGGAAATTCGTCATTGTATATCTTGACGATATATTAATTTTCAGCAAGACATAAGCAGAGAAATTGCTGATAAATATGAATAAATCATCATTTATGAGAACATAACTCATTTATTTGGGTTTTGTTATCTCCACAAATGAGTTGAAAATGGATCCGGAAAAGGTAAATGCAATTCAGAATTGGCCATCGCCGAAAAATGTGTTTGAACTTCGTAGCTTCCATGGTTTGGCTAGTTTCTACAAGAAATTCATCCGAAATTTTAGTGGAATTAGCACACCAATGATGGATACGGTGAAGAAAAGACATAAATATTTTCACTGGACGGAGGAAGCAGAGAAGAGATTCAACCTGCTGAAGAAGAAGATCACAGAGCAACCAATTCTGGTTTTGCCGGACTTTAGCAAGACATTCTAGGTCAAGTGTGACACGAGTGGATTTGAAATTGGAGCGGTCTTGAGCCAAGACGATAGGTCGATCACATAATTCAGTGAAAAACTGAATGAAGCAAAGATCAAGTACTCAACATATGACAAAGAATTTTATGCAGTCATACAAGCGCTGAAGAAATGGAGACACTATCTGGTTCCCAAAGATTTTGTTTTGTATAGTGATAATCATGCTTCACAATTCGTGACTCAACAAGAGAAGTTGAACCAAAAGCATGCTAAATGGGTTGAATACATGCAGAATTTTACTTTTGTGATTAAGCATATTTATGGAACTGCTAACAAAGTTTTTGATGCTTTGAGCAAGAAATGTTTTCTTATGCAGGAATTCAGAGTCAAGACTTTGGGTTTTGATAACCCCAAAGAAATGTACAAGGATGACCCAGATTTTAAGGAGGCATATGAATCATATGAGAATCCATTTCTCAGGGATAGAAGCCAGTGGACTGAATACATGATCTAGGATGGATTATTGTTCAGGGGAAATCAGCTATGTATTCCAAAATGCTCCATGAGAGAGAATCTGCTGAAGGAAAAACACAGTGGAGGATTGGTCGGACACTTCGGTCATGATAAGACGTTCTCAATGTTGAATGGATCATATGTTTTGCTAGGGATGAGGACATATGTTAAGAAATTTGTGGATAGATGCAGGATCTGTCAGCACACAAAAGGGAAAAGGAAGAATACAGGATTATACCAGCCATTACCCATACCAGAAAGGTCGTGGGATGCAGTGAGCATGGATTTCATATTGGGACTGCCAAGGACACAAAGAGGATGTGATTCAATATTTGTGTTGGTCGACAAATTTTCAAAGATGGCACATTTCATACCATGCCAAAAAACCAACGACGCAAATCATATTGTGAACCTATTTTTCAAAGAAGTCGTCAGACTTCAAGGCTTGCCAAGGAGTATCGTTTCTGATCGGGACACCAAGTTCGTAGGGTATTTCTGGATAACTTTGTGGAAGAATCTGGGGAAAAGTTTTTCTTTTAGCTCAACATATCATCCTCAAATGGATGGGCACACATAAGTCCTGAACGTAAGCTTGGGAGATTTGTTGAGGACCTTAGTGACTGAACACCATAGTCAATGGGATCAAATTCTACCACAAGCGGAATTTACTTATATTGATTCACTGAACAGAAGCACAGGGCAGAGCCCATTCAAGATTATATATGGAATGCAACCAAGGGGAGTTTCTGAATTGAAAGATTTGGAACAAAATGAAATTAGGAGTGCTAGTGCAGAGGACTTTGCAGAAGCAATGAAGGAGCTTCACAGCCGAATTAAGGAGAGATTACAGAGTTTAAAGCAACAATACAAGCGCAGAGAAGATCAACATAGGTGAGAACTTCAATTTGAAGTTGGTGATATGATTCTTGCACATTTTAGGAAGGAGAGGTTCCCAAGGGGAACATATAACAGACTGAAGATGAAAAAGATTGGACCACGCAGATTCATAAAGAAATTTGTGGCAAACGCATATGAGATTGAATTACCTGATGGGATCGAAATCTCACCGATATTCAATGTTGTAGATTTGTACCCTTACAAAGATGAAGAAGCAGAAGAAGAGGAGGAACAGAAAGAGGTTCAATGGGAAAAACAAATTCCTGTAGCTGAAAAGCCACAAATGGAAAGCATAATTGACAAAAGGGTTAGCAAAAAGACCAGGNCATAATTGACAAAAGGGTTAGCAAAAAGACCAGGAGAAAAGAGTATTTTGAATACTTGGTCAAATGGAAAGGACATCCAGTTGAAGATGCCAGTTGGGAAGATGAAGAAGAAATTCATAAGCATGGACAGACCATGCAAGAGCTCATCAACATGAGTTCATTAAAATTTTCAAGCGAGGGAGTATGATGCAGGAGCATCGTAAGCGACCTGCCAAGCGAGCATGAAGGCGGAAGATAGCTGGAAAAGCACCAGCGCACATTTTTGAAATGTTTTGTAAAACTAATGAAGAAGACATTAATGTGATAGTTGGAGGGGAGCCTACTTACATTTATGTCAAAATATTGTGAACAGACCTTAAACGTTTCTCTCGTCTGTAGTATGTAGAGGCATTTATGCGTAGTTAATGAAAGTAGGTAGATTTGAATTATAAATTAGACAGTTTATAGAGTAGGAGGGAAAACAGATATAGGAACCCTCGCCTTTGTATCATGGTATTGTTGTATCATTAGCATAGAGAAGAGAAGAGAGCTATAGTAGAGAGATGTAAAGAAGAATCCATGTACAGGAGCTTTGAATTAATATATGAAGCTTTGACTCAGATTTCATGGTGTTATGATGTTTACTATTTACATATGTCGAATGGTATGCTTACAGTTGTTTTACTCTCTCTGTTATGCATTTTCTTTAAATACTGTGTTGAATGTATGATTTCAATTTGAATGTTTGAAGTCTGAGAGAAGAAAGAGAATGAGTTTCAATTGTTTCTCATCCTGAGATTTTATGCAAGGAGTGCAGTGAAACATCCACAAGGTGTGCGTTGACAAGGATTCTGAGTTTTACCTCAGAAAGCTCAGGAGGGATATCGTTGTTCTCATTCCAGTAGAAGTGCAGGTGAAGCACAAAAGTTGTGCAAGGTATGCACAGGCTAGTTGAAACCTTAGAATTTATCAACTAAGGTTGAAGAGTGAAGGACTGCTATTGTCGAGAGTGCACAAAGTCGAAGAATCAAATACACAGAAGTATTTGAAAGATTTCCGCAAAGAGTGCGTGCAGGAGTCCTTTTTGAGACTTAAGTTCACAATAGAAAGCTCGGGAGGATCAGTCCCTTTGAAGTATTCAAACGAAGACGGGGAGTTGAATCATCGCACAGAAGGTTAAGTTCTGGCGAAATAACATTGTCTCCTTTCACAGATATTCTTGAGGAAGAAATCGAACGGTTGAAATTTTTCGTGGAGAATTCACGAAGTCGCGAGGACCATAGGATCCAAAAGAGTTACAGGGTGGATAAGGTTTGGATGAACCCATTACGTTGGTTTCAAGATTCAACATCAACCATTGATCATGACCGTCAAGCCATCAAGATCATTTCGGCAAATTAGGGTTTGTAAGTCTGGAGTGCAAGCCATATTCCTTGGTCACTCGAACTTCTGAATCGCGAAATGGATTATTGTGTGTGAAGACGAGGCATAGAATTTTCGGCTCTTCGGAATTTCGAAGTTCAGCATTTTGGGGGTCCTGGCGAAAAGGAGTTGGGGCATAGTGATGCTAAAATACCAAAGTCGCGAGTCACGATAGGAATTTGGTGTGGAATTTCAATATTTCGACACTTCAGGTGTCGGGAAACAGAGGAGGAAGCGTTTTGGGATCGAGAGTTTCGAGCTACCGGTACCCGGAAGCCCGAAATAACGCGGGTTATCGGATCGAACGAAGGGTTATAGTTGTTGATCCTGTGGAAGGTGTTATTTTTGATTTTAGGGTTTTGAAGTGATAGAGGAATGGTTGTCGAAGGGTTGTCCAAGTTTCGAAAGCCGAAAATCTTGAGTGGACAGGTGGCAAGAATCCACGTGGGAGATAGAGGACAGTGGGGAAGACAGGTGGCGTGTTTTCATCAATAGGTGGAGTCAATCCTCGTTGACCATTTTGGGGTTTTGAAGGTTGAAGAATCGGGAGTCTTGCAGCCGGATTCATGAAATCGTGAAGTCCAAAACTCTAAATCAATGAAACATTTCATTGGGGAGCTAGCCTTTTATTAACGCATCGGGGTTCAGCATTTCGGCAGTTTCGAAGACAAGAGGTCGAGGTTCTTTGTTCCATAATTCCCAAAGTCGCAAAACGTGACACAACCGTGGAGGAGGACACAGCCAAAGATTTCAGTGTTTCATCATTTCGGGTTTAGGCGGGTTGAAAATCTAAGAAACTCGACAACAGGAATCACGATATCGTGAAACTCGAAGTCCCGATTTGGAAAAGGGCGCGATCATATTGTTGGTCAGGAGATTTGGGTTGATGCCTAGTGTTTGATCATGCGGGCATACCTATAAGGACCTGTGGAAAACACTATTGTGTGTGTGGGATTCCCTAAGGAGGAATCAAAGAGTCAATTTGACTCAGGGGCAGATTTAGAACGATCCTGCACAGATCTTGGCCCGAGGGTCAGGGGTCTGCGCCAGCCTACCTTTTTCAAGTCTGAGTGGGGGAGTCTTAGCCTCAAAATGTAGTCATGGGACATATTCTATCAAGAGGTGGGTGGCCCAATTAGACTTGTGGGAACAACTGGAACTAATGCTTTTCCCTTCACAAGTATCTCCCTTCATCTTATTTGTCACAGTTGTAATGGATGATTTCAAGTACCACGAGACAACTTCTATGTTTTAAATGAGTAGTGATAATGGGGAATTTTGTGCATTCCTGTCCTTGAAATCGTAGCCAACTCTAAAAGAGTATTTTTTGATCTCTTCAGGGAGGATTTTAGTGTGTTGATTTAGGTTTTCCTTTAAGGGCTTGGAAATGGGGTCTTGAACTAGTTTTTTTTATCATGGGTCTGATGAAGGACTTTTCAAAACTCCTCAACATTTGTCGTTCTCCCAAATCAATTTTAGGTGTAGGCTGAAGAGCATACTCTAGAGAGGAGAGATTCCAATTCATGAGTTTCTAAGTGTAATGTGCGATGTGAGAGTGACAACTTTGCAACATTTGTGAACAAAATAGTAGCAATATGGCATGGGGATTTCATGGGTTCCTTACCTTTTTCCTAATTAAGTTGTAAGTGTATTGTTGCAAGCTTGCAAAATTAAATTGTTGAAATAATGAAACTATCACTAGATTATAGAAAAATATGTGGACAATTGTGGTCCTTTTAGAACTATCTTATATGGGGTACTCCAATCCTAAAGACTCTCAAATTATGGATGAAAAAACTTTTAAAGAGATTAATAAATTAGAGATGCACACATATGTGATCTTTAATATTCCTAAATATTCTGTATATGTTTTGTGAATTTAAAAGAGAGGTGAATTAATCTTGAAGTCACTCTACTTCACCAAGATCACTCAAAAGTGAGAGGTGAATAGAATACTCTGACTACAAGATTACTTCTAGTCTTGAAAAAAAAAAATAAGGTGGAAATGTGATTGATTGAAATTTCTAGTCCACTAGTCCATGTAAAACATTAATAGGTCATCCACATGGAAAGGAAACACGAAAATAAAATGATAGTTAAATAAGAAAATTAATAGACTTACGAATGTATATATGCTGGTAGAGGTGTAATTTGCATGACAAAATAATAAAGTGGTTGAAGGAATTGCATGTGTTTCAAAAAAAAAAATGCACAATTCTCTAGAATGCAATATTTGTTTTATTGAAAAGGGCGTTCCATCATACAAGTCTCTATTGTTGGTTGTGGAGCCTGATTATCTTCATGATTTAGAGGTCTTTTACTTTCATCTATGTTT